>ML785089.1:498746-516016 GCA_009831015.1 Picea engelmannii | reverse complement strand
ATCTTGTACTTGAACATTTAAGTGGGGTAAAAGGAGGTTTCCCCCTCGAAGAGGCTTATTATCTGAAATTATCTCTTTTTCAAGGCATTGAGTACTTTTCCTGAGGTTTTTCTATGCTATATTGATGTTTGGTTCTTAACATACAACAGAAACAGAACAATTGTAGAGATGGCTAGATGTATGTTAAAACAAATGTCTTTTCCAAACATATATTGGGCAAATGCAATGCATTCAGCAGTATATATTCTCAACAAAAGTCCTACAAAAATGGTAAAGAACTCTACTCCTTATGAAGCTTGGTTTTGTAGAAATCCAATTGTTTCTCATTTGAAAATTTTTGGGTCTACATGCTATGTTCATAATCCTTATGAACTAAGACAAAAACTTGATGGAAAGTCTGTAAAAGGTATTTTTATTGGATACTCAGATGACAGTAGGGTGTATAGGTGTTATGATCCTCTTACTCATAAGATTTATGTAAGTAGAGATGTGATATTTGATGAAGGGGGAGTTTATTTTAAGGATGAAAGTGAAGATAAATCGGTTACTCCACATATTGAGAATTTAATCCTTGATGATAATGATTCATCAAAGAATCCATCTACAGTGACAATTTAAGGTTCATCTACAAGAGGTTCTCCATCAAAGTCATCTTCATCTAGTTCATAAACAAGTTCTTAGGTTGATACACAAGCAACATCTCCATCTAGTTCTCCTAGAAAAACCAAAAGTTTGAAGGAAATTTATGAGACGTCAAGGTATGCTAATGATCATTTTTCTCTTGTTTCTTCTGCAAATATTGAGCCTATCAATTTTAAAGAAGCTTGTTTTGTTGAGCCATAGGTGCAAGCAATGGAGGATGAAATGTATCAAATACAGAAAAATGACACATGGGAGTTAGTTGAACTCCCTCATGGAAAATCTTCCATTGGAGTTGTTGTCGCAAGCGTTGGTTCTAGGCTATAATAGAGCCAAGACTTAGCACATTTTGAAAAAATATAATAATGGGTAATTGATCAGTTATTGGAGGCTTCTAGAACTAGGTCTGAGAGAGATTTTCAACCATTAAAAATTAGAAATAAAGAGGCATGACCTTGTCTGCTAAATTCATTTCAAAATCATGAGGATGGATAGAAGATAGGGTATGAACAAAACTGAAAGAAAAAGCCAGGTATCTAATTTTGATAAATCTGGTCTTCCTTTCAATAGAAGAAATAACACCAAACTTCAAATATCTGAACACAAGTCCTGTCTCACTCATAGCAAGACAGAGGAAAATCTATGAACAATAAAACTTGTAAATAAGGAAAAACAATTAAGATGCACGTCTTGTTCTACTCACAACAAAACAGAGGAAAAAATGCACTTTAAGAAATGCTTTAAATTACCTACAACAGAAGTATTACTGAATTGTAACCATTACAAGATGAATTAATGAATGGAAGGAAGAAAGAGAAGTAATGAAAACTTTAGAAACAATAACACAGGAGGAAGACATAATTATATAGTGACAAGGTGTAGAATCTCTTGGCATTTTGTTCTATATTTGCTAAAAAGGAATGCAGTACAAGCCCAACCTCCAAAAGGCTCTCGAGTTGTTCCCCTTCCCTCTTCAAGAAGATACAATAATATAAGTCTTTTATCCTCTTTCGAATAACTAAAAAATGATTTGAATTACAAAATAAATCCCTCTAGAAATGAACAGGTATCTCATGTAGGTATTGAGGTCGTAATCCTCCCAAAAGATAACAACAATTACCATCAATTTCTACCATAGAAAATGGGCCAAACTGCTGAAAAATGGGGGCTGCAATTATGGTTCTGGATCTCTTGAATCATGACAGTTGTGTATAAAATGAAAGAGGATTTTGTGCATCTATTGTTTTTGAGAAAAAACCTCTCTCAATTCCCTGAGATCCATTTTCATTTTCCCCAGATCTGCCTTTCAAAAACATGTTTCAAACGATAAAATTCTGAGATCCAAAAATTAGGGCTTGAAAATGGATTCGATTCTCACAATATGTGACACTTGTAGAAAAAGTGAGAGAGGCTATTGATCTCTAATGTGTTAGGCACAAAATCCTCCTACCGTTTCTCAAAATGATCCTCCAGTCGCTCAGAATCGTCATTTGAAAATGATGACTCAGCATAGTAAAAAATGCCATATTTTTGAAAATGAACCTCACCTTTCGGGGGACTTGTGACTGCCTTACAAAGCTACAAATTAAATTATGAAGACACCACTGGAAATATTAGGATCTGTAGATGTCGATAGACTATTAGAACATGGAAAATGGCCTCTACAAGGCTGAGCAAAATGGTTTTTTCCCAAGGCATTTTTTTGCATATGAAAAATCTGCGATTGCGGTGGCTAACAGGCCGAAAACAAGGGTATCTTAGCTGCCAAAAGTCCTAGATTTCACAGCTAACAGTGAGATTTCAGAGCATCGTAAGCCACTGAAAGTCCTAAAACCCTGATTTCGGCTTTTGGGTTTCAGGGAAACAGAGAAATGGTCAAAATCTTTATGTCGGCCAAACCCCCCACTATCGAAAACCCGAAATGGTGACATGGAATTTATGTAAAAACTTAATATAGCAATTTTATTGTCGTTTATTGCATTCTTTTCGTGCTTCCTTATGATCTATTCCTCCATGTGGCTTGATGCGTGGCTAGGCAGATGCCCGTAAAAGAACATGTGAAAGGCTTAGAAAGCCTTTAACGTTTTTAATTATTACTTTAAAATCTATTCAATTCCTTTTAAACAATCATTTTTTCAAGACTTTCGGTACTGAGACTTTGGGGTTGTCACTAAAAAACATACTTTGTGAATAGTCGAACTCCGAAACATGAAAATCTCGAAGGACCTTTTGACTCTTTTTTTAGAACTAAGGGCGGCTCTGTAACCAGAGAAAAATGAAGATTTGGATTTAGAGAAGAAAAATAAACTTTGTTTCAACATAGGCTCCATCTAGGGATGGTGCTTTCCTGCAAAGCACCAAGAACATTAGACAACGTGCCTCATCCATTGGGCGACCTGAAATCATCCTTATCAAACTCTGAACACTGTCACTTTACTTGCACCTTTTCGAAACGAAAAATCGCTTATGCATTCATTGGGCTGTGGAGTCATCCGGCCTATGCAACTGATCTTCGGAAACCCTGTAGCCTGCCTATATCCTGATTTTCTTATTCAAGAAATCAACAACTGAAAATGATCTAGTTGCTCGTATGAAGAGCTTGTTCTCTTGCCTACTCCTACTCTAAGCAATCATACTACCTCTTATCAAGTGAAATCATGTTTCCAGTGAAGCCATATAAGAAACCGATTTACTGATATCATCTTTGATCCATACCCAAAAAATATAGTAAACCATAGCATGCAAAAATGTAGTTCGAAAAGATGACAAAACTGAATTTCATTTGACAATAATGTTTTGACATCTATGTTTCTCATTGACTTCAAATAATCAGCGATGGGATCATAAAATTCACATAGAACTACCTCATTTTGTTTTTGTTCCAATTGACTGAAATGTTGTTGCTTGTTGCCTTTACTGATCTGAATGTTGAATGTGGACTGCTTAATATTTGTTGGGGAAACATGCATGATCAAGTGTTGATTTGAACTTTTTTATCTCCTTCATCATATCCTTGTGATCTGAATTCATCACTATGATATGCTGGCCTATTACAATTGACAATTTTTAAGAGAGAAGAAGAGATATGTTATTCATTTCCTACATTACTGTCTTGATAATGATCAAATGAAAACTGAATCTGAAAATCTGTATCATGAAAAAATTTATGATCACCCTCTCCAACAATGATATCTTTAGAGGATGTATCAAAGTTAAAAGGATCTTCATTGGACTCTTGAACAACAAACTCATATCTATCTTCAACCATAGCATTCATACTTTTTTGATCATCTTTTAGTTGATAAGTAGGATTTGATGAAATTTCATTAGACAACAAATCTTTAAAATCCTCTTCATCATCACTATATTTATCAAATACTGGAAAATCAGAATAAAATCCCAAAGGTTTCTGCATTGAAAAATCAACACTTTGATCTTGAAACAGATTTTGAAAAATATCACTGTCTTCCTTGTCATCAGTAGCCTTTACATCAAAATCTGAAATAAAGGGTATAGAAGATGAAAGATAGTCTTCTTGATGTTCCTCATGATTGTTGCAACTTCCCTTCATCTGAAAATTGAAAGCTGGGGATTGCCTTCATTGATTTAAAGTTCCATCTGACTAAAAGACATATGATTTGTAGTTGGAATAATTAGATCTTCAAATGTACAATAATCAAAAAAAGGTGAAGCAGGAGAACTCTCAACCTTATCATGCGATATATATTCTTCACAAAAATGCTCAAGAAGAAATTCCTGAGAAAAATACCTTTCATATCGATGATGGAATGTTGTATGAAATTATTTCAATGAGGGAATACTGG
Source organism: Picea engelmannii (assembly GCA_009831015.1). Lineage (NCBI taxonomy): Eukaryota > Viridiplantae > Streptophyta > Pinopsida > Pinales > Pinaceae > Picea > Picea engelmannii. The sequence goes on along the minus strand of ML785089.1, from coordinate 511,553 downwards.
AATGCGGTAAAGATTTATACCAGAGTCTAGAATCTCTTTCCAACGAAAACATAACCAGCTTCATGAGGACATCTTCATGATGTACATTTAATTCATCCATGAGCTTGTGGAATTCAAACAAGTGTTGAGTAGGATTGTCATCCACATATCCTCCAAATTTAGGAAGGACATCTTCCCAAATTTTAATGTATGGAACAGTGTTTGGAAAACCATAAACAATTATAAAGTCCAAAGGAGAAAACCTTGCAGCAATCCGAGTAGTGAACGAATTCGACATTTTGAGACTAGTGGAGTCGCCAGTGAATCATGTGGAGTCTTCGAACCAAGGAGTCGCCAGGTGAATGATCACAACCAATTGAATGCCTATCCCTTGTTCACCATCAAGGAATATATCTAAACTGTTTTTTATATCCCAGGGAAGATAGCTTCGCTCCTCCGTCCCCGGCAATGGCGCCAGAAAATGTTTTTGCAAGAGTTGGTTCTAGGTTGTAATAGAGCCAAGCCTTAGCACATTTTGAAAAAAGATAATAATGGGTGATTGATCAGTTATTGGAGGCTTCTAGAACTAGTTCTAAGAGAGATTTTCAACCATTAAAAATCAGAAATAAAGAGGCATGACCTCATCTGCTAAATTCGTTTCAAAATCATGAGGATGGATAGAAGATAGGGGATGAACAAAACTGAAAGAAAAATCCAGGTATCTAATTCCGATAAATCTGGTCTTCCTTTCAATAGAAGAAATAACACCAAACTTCAAATATCTAAACATAGGTATTGTCTCACTCATAGCAAGACAGAGGAAAAGCTATGAACAAATAAAACTTGTAAATAGGGAAAAACAATTAATATGCACGTCTTGTTCTACTCACAGCAAAACAGAGGAAAAACTGCACTTTAAGGAATGCTTTAAATTAGCTACAGCAGAAGTATTACTAAATTGTAACCATTACAAGTTGAATCAATGAATGGAAGGAAGAAAGAGAAGTAATGAAAACTTTAGAAACAATAACACAGGAGGAAGACAGAATTAGACAATGACAAGGTGTATAATCTCTTGGCATTATGTTATATATTTGCTGAAAAGGAATGCATTACAAACCCAACCTCCAAAAGGCTCTCGGGTTCTTCCCCTGCCCTCTTCAAGAAGATACAATAATATAAGTCTTTTACCCTATTTCGAATAACTGAAAAATGATTTGAATTATAAAATAAATCCCTCTAGAGATGAACCGGTATCTCATGTAGGTATTGAGGTCATAATCCTCCCAAAAGATAACAACAGTTACCATCAATTTCTGCCATAGAAAATGGGCCAAACTAATGAAAACTGGGGGTTGCGGTTATGGTTCTGGATCTCTCAAATCATGAAAAATGTGTATAAACTGAAATAGGATTTTTTGCATCTGTTTGTTCTGAGAAAAAACCTCTCTCAGTTCCCTAAGATCCATTTTCATTTTCCCCAGATCTGCCTTTCAAAAATATGTTTCAAACAGGAAAATTCTGAGATCTGAAAATTAGGGCTCGGAGATGGATTTGATTCTCCCAATATGTGACACCTGTAGGAAAACTGAGAGAGGATATTGATATATGACTTCTTATTCACAAAATCCTTCGACCGTTTCTCAAAATGATCCTCCAGTCGCTCAGAATCATCATTTGAAAATGATGACTCAACACAGTAAAAAACGTCATATTTCTGAAAATGAACCTCACATTTAGGGGCACTTTTGACTACCTTCCCAAGCTCCAAATGAAATTCTGAAGACACCACTAGAAATATTAGGATCTGTAGATGTTTATTGACTATTCGAACGCGAAAAACTCCCTCTCCAAGGCTGAGAAAAATTGTTTTTTCCCAAGGCAGTGTTTTGCATATGAAAAATCTGCGATTTCAGTGGCTAACAGGTTGAAAACAAGGGTATCTTAGCTGCCGAAAGTCCTGGATTTTGGCGATGTCATTTCAGAGTGACATAAGCCATCGAAAGTCCAAAAATCTCGATTTCAGCTTTTGAGTTTCATAGAAACAGAGCAATGGTCAAAATCTTTATGTCGGCCAAACCCCTGACTGCCAAAAACCCGAAATGGTGACGTGGCATTTATGTAAAACCTTATTATATCGATTTTATTGTCATTTATTGCATTCTTTTTGTGATTCCTTGTGATATCTTCCTCCATGTAGCTTGATGCGTGGCTGGGCAGATGGTTGTAAAAGAACATGTGAAAGGCTTAGAAAGCCTTTAACATTTTTAATTATTCCTTTAAAATCTATTCAATTCCTTTTAAACAATCATTTTTTCGAGACTTTCGGTACCGGGACTTTGGGGTTGTCACTAAAAAACATACTTTGTGAATAGCCAAACTCCGAAACCTGAAAATCCCAAAGGACCTTTTGACTCTTTTTTTAGAACTAAGGGCGGCTCCGTAACCAGAGAAAAATGAAGATTTGGATTTAGAGAAGAAAAATAAACTTTGTTTCAACAGGAGTAAAGTGGATTTACAAGATGAAATTTAATATGGATGGAAGCATTTCAAAACACAAGGCACGTTTAGTTGCAAAGGGGTATGTGCAACAAGAAGGCATCGACTATGAAGAGACATTTTCTTTTGTAGCAATAATGGAAATTGTAAGAACCTTTCTTTCCATAGCATCTCAGTTAAAACTAATAGTTTATCAAATGGATATTAAATCTGCTTTCTTAAATGGATATTTAAAGGAAGAAGTTTATGTTGAAAAACCTCAAGGTTTTATTGTAGAAGGTAAAGAAGATAAGGAGTATAGGCTTAAGAATGCACTTTATGGTCTTAAACAAGCTCCTAGAGCTCGGTACTCTAGGATTGATAAATACCTTCATGATCATGGTTTTGTTAAGTGTTATTCTGAAAGTGCAGTATACAAAAAGGTCATTGGATCAAATTTTATTTTTCTCTGCATGTATGTAGATGAATTAATATTTATGGGCACCTAAATATCCCTTATGAAGGAGTTTAAAGAAGAAATAAAATCAGAATTTGAGATGTCTGATTTGGGATAAATGCAATATTTTTTGGGCATGCAAATCAGAAAAACAGCTGAAGATAAATCTATTTGCCAAACCAAATATGTCGAAGACATGTTGAGGAGGTTTAACATGTAGAATTGTAAAGCTGTGAGTACTCCTCTTGTTGTTGGGATCAAATTGATGAAAGAATATGAATCTTCTCTCTGTGATGCCACTCTCTATAGATCCATGGTTGGCAGCTTAATGTATCTGACCACTACTAGACCAGACATTATGTTTTCTGTAAGTGTGGTTGCTAGGTTAATGAATCAACCTCACAAGTCTCATTGGCAAGAAGCTAAAAGAATACTCATATATGTAAGTGGTACCAGATGTTTTGGATTGTCTTATAATGCTACTAATAATTTCAATGTTGTAGCATACACAGATGCAGATTGGGAAAGTATCTTGGTTGATCGCAAAAGTACTTCAGGATATGCTTTTATTTTTGGAGGAAATCTTGTTTCCTAGAGAAACAAAAAGAAACCCACAGTTTCTCTTTTTACAGCCGAAGCAGAGTACATTGCAGCATCATCTACAAGCACTCAAGTCATTTGGATGACAAGATTGTTGGGAGTAAACACATTGACATTCACCATCACTTCATTAGAGAGCTTGTCCAACAAGAGTTTCTCTTTTTTTAATTTTGTAAATCTGAAGATTAGCTTGTAGACATTTTTATGAAGGCTCTTCCAAAGGATTGATTAGAGAAACTCAGATCACAGTTGGGAATCCTCAAACTTGACATCAAGGGGGAGATTGAAAAATGTGATTCTTGAGTTTTCGGCATTTAGTTATCTCAGTTGTTCCAGTTGTGTAACCGTAACTGCCATGTGTTGATCAATCACTTCCACGTTTCTTTTCCTATTCATTGCATTAGTATTTCAGTTCATCTATTTAAATGTTAGGTTGATTTCCATCAAAGAGAGTTTTTTTGTGAATGAATGTTGTTATAGAGAAAGACTTTTAGTTGATTGTTAGAGAGATCTTTCTTTGGCATTTTGTGGAACAGAGGATGTTATGTTTCCCTCTTTGATTTACAGTTGTAACAGAGGTACTCTGTATCTCTTTTCTTTCAGAAATAAAGCATAGACAGTAGTATTAAAAAACATATCTTTTCGTGAGTGTGAGGTCTATTGCTATAGTTTTTTTTATTGACATTCAGTTTTCTGTATTCTATCATTTTTGTTAAGAAGTTTAATTAGGGTCTGCACTTTTTTTCCTGGGTCTGACTCTTGTGAGCACATAATTCCTTTTATTCAGATCCTTCACTCTATAGTAACCAGCTTTTTGTTAGGCTTTGTCATCTTGGAAGAAATCCTAATGACAAAATATCCACAATAAGTTCCAAGCTCTAAGAAAATTAAGGAAGCATATTCGTGCACTGCATCATCAAGAATATAACCCTTCTCCTTCCCTAAAATTATCATCCAAGAATGGTCGATAAAACTGTCAATTGTGCTCAGCACGACCTCTGAATTTCCATTCTGTGCATTTTTTCAGACTTAGTTTATCAGGGTGATCTTCAATCAGGAGAATGGCATGTCAGCCTTGCTTGTTTGTCAAAGTAAAATTTCTAGTATGACACTACCTTCCACACAAGTTTGGATGCCATAGTGTTAATTTGTTTAGCAGAATATGACAGGAGAGTTATAACTTTTAGTGGAAGGCGATGCTGAGCACCATGACAAATATGATCAGGAATATATACAGGAACATAAAAACTAGCATTTTTAAGAAGGGGAGCAAAATCACAACACTTTTCCAGAATAAACTTTTCATAAGATTATGCAGGAAGGCACATTTCAAGCTTTGGTCATCTCATGATGTCATCCTATTCAATGTTGGAAGGATAGTGCTTTTGTTCTTATGTTTCTAGAAGAAATCACATGGAAACATACACATTGAACATAACAAATAATTTCTCTAGGAAGGTATAATGTATGCAGAAAGAATATTTATTGAAAGAAGATGATATCACACTGTGAACTAAAATAGAAATGTACTTTTCTTTTAATTCTAGCGCAAGTCTAAAATCAAGAAAATTAATTTCATATATATATATAGGTCATGTCTATTTTCCTCTATTCCCTATGATTCACATAAGTCATTCACCAAATACACGCTTGATATAGGAAGAATTGGCATATCAATGGGTATACTACTCCCTTATTTTTATTTTGGTTGATTGTCTGTAAATGTTGGCACAGGGGTAGGCCCGGGGTTCAACACTACAACAATGCACCAACAAAACCCTAACTACCATCCCTTTCAGCAACATCTGCAAAGTAGATGAAGTCTAACCTGAGGGAGAGGCAGGGGTGGTTGCAGGACTCAGGTGTCCGCAACCTTAGCTGGGACACAGATCTGTGGTTGTAACAACTTAACAAAGCACTTATCAGTTACAGTTGATCAGTATTCACCTTTAGCTTATAGCACGAATAAACCCTAATAACAGAGCAGCGCAATACTCACATAGATCCAATAGATTCAAGCACTAAGCATACCAACATAGATCAGATCTGACATTCATTCACATTATTCAACACTCAGCTACCATATTAGATCCTTCTAAGCATATATTATAGCACTAAGCACTCAATCACATAGATAAGAGAATAACCATAGAGCACATAGCAATCACAACACAGAATATATGTGGTTCACCCCCACCCTGGGGCTATGTCCACCAACTCTTCGTCTTCTTTATTAGCTTCTTTTAGTCTTCTTACATGCACAAAGCCTCAAAACCAACTCCGAAGAGGACAAGATATCTACGCACCTCGCTAGATCCTCCTTCTGAGTTAGGTTACAGCACAAAGCCTACATACAATCCCTTACCATCACTTGCACTTAGCTTTGCAAGTCCCACACAACATTCACAAAGCAATTACAATCATTACTTGCACTTAGCACAACTTACAACTCTTCGATCACATTAGTTACTTCCTACATCGCCTAGCTTTCTATTTATACATTACAAAATCAGGCCTAAACATGGGTAAACCCATGGGTCGACATCCCATACCCGTTACATAATCCCAAAACCCAAAAATCCCTAAAAAGGGGTCGAGATCCTACGATCTCTGCTTCGACTTGAGCTCCACTTTCGACAACCTATCGAAGTCCCAAAAATAGGTCAAACATGACCAAGGATCCTCAAAACTTGGTCAAGGGCCAACAGGCCCCCAACACTCACCTATGACTCATCCTGAGTCACTCTGGTCTCGGTAGCTCTGCTTCAAACACCTTGAGCTTGGCTCAAGCTGCTTCGACCTGTTGCTGTGCCACTTCCTCCTGATCAGCGAACTCTTGGATTACTGCTTCGTTGACAAGTCCCTCTAAGCACATTTCAGCTACAGTGACAACTTGCTTTAGTTCTTCTCCATGGCCTTCAATCTTTGCGAACAGTTGGCAAGCCTCATCCTGTATAGGTTGGAGCCTCTTATTCACTTCCATGACTTTGCTCTGAATGGTGTGGACCTTTTGTTGAGTAGTGCGTTGTTCTTGGGATTGCTTCATCCTCTCGATTGCTGACAAGGGCTTCAACTGCGCCTGTACTATTTTTGTTTGTTTCTTTTCCTCCTAGAGTTGTGACTCCAATGCCTTCAACTCAGGATCCTCAATGAGTCACTCATATGTCTGGCCACTATGATCACTAAGTTGTTTACATTCCATGGTGAGGACCTTGATTCTTTCAATTTTGCTTCGGGCAGTTGCTTCTCTTTGATCTCGCACATCTTATGGAGTGTTGGGCACTGTTCGGAGCTCTAAGTCTGTTATTATTTGTTGTAGTTGTTGGATAACTTCTGCGAGTTGCGCTACTTGATTCTCTACTTGGTCTTCTGCCTTTGGCTCTAAGCTCATCATAGAGTGAAGTTCTCTGTCGACTTCTTATTTGAGTCCAAGTTGTTCTACGAGCAACTGTTATTTTTATTGCTTGACTTGTGCCCTTTCTTCATCAAAATTGGCTTGAGGGTCATCCTTCTCCTTTTGTACAACCCGATGTTGCTCTACCATTTATTCAAGGGCTTGTTTCAGGGCCATGGTGGCCTAGTCTTTCTCAACTTGTGCTCGATGAAGGTGAGCTTCGGTCACATCAGCTAGTCTGTGGAGTTGGGCTGGCTCATCTCCCAACTCTGGGTCTTTTGATGGTGGGGGCACAATGGATATTGTGCGGCTGGATTGAAGGGCCTATTGCACCCCTCTAATTTCAACTTCGACTATGTCATACATCTCTTCCTACTTGGCTTCATGTGTCTGAAAGATGTCCTGTGAGGCATATGTTACAGTTGTGATGATGAATTTGAAGTCATCTACAGTGAGCATAGTCTGCATATTTGTCAAGGTGGCTCTGGACTTCTTTTGGGAAGTGGGTTTTGTGGGAGAAACCTTCCTTTTCTTCAAGGGATCAGCCTCATCAATTGGATCCCTAGGCAGTGTTACTTCGCCTTGCTTCTGTTGGTCTTCTTTTCCATTTGTCTCTTCTACTTCGTCATCACCCCCTCGGCTAGGTGATACTGAAGTAGTTCCTTCCGATGCGCTGCTCAAGTCTTGGACCTCTTCTGTCTTCTTCATTCGGCTGGGTCCAAGAGTATGCTTTGCTTCATGAGTGGTGTCAGGGCTATCGATTTTAGGATCAGACATCTTTGCAGGGTCAGCGGGGATGAGGAGTTTTGCAGACCAATCCTTGGTTATCTTCTCGAGGTCCTCCTCTCTGAGCTTGTAGTATGACTGAAGCTCCTCTTTATGCTCGTCTGCTCCCATAATGATATAGATGAAGTGTCGATCTACACAAAACTTCATGAGGGGTCAGAACTTATAACATACCCACTACCGTAAATCGAATTTTTTTTTTTGTTCAGTTCTCGACAATGAGAATCCTCGGAGTGTGTAGTAGCAAAATGCCAATCCCCGAGTCGCAGGTCTTCTATTTACCTACCCGTCTCTCTGTACATAACCGTGGTCTTATGTCCTTTTCCGTCAGGATTCTATCCCCAACATTCCCGACGCGCTTAAATGCCCGTTAGCCTTCTAGGCTAAGTTCTTGGTTCGCATGACCTCCTCTATATGACCACGGTCATAACTCCCATCGGGGCTACGGGGTTTCTAATGTCAAAATTCATTCACCCCCAAGACTCGCGAACCTTCGAATGTGCCCCTAGCGCATTATCCCTCCAGGCTAAGCCTGTGTTCCGCGTGACCACTACCCCGGAACTGTAGTCAAACCTCTACGTCGGGGTTTCGGGGTTTTCGATGTCGATGTGCATATGCCCACGGGATTCACGATTCTCTGATTCCCAATGCACCTCTGCCTCAGCTAGCCCTCCTGGCTCATCCCTGGTCCACGTGACCGTTACCCCATGTCCACAACCTTACCCCGTCAGGGTTTTGCGTTTCGCGATTTCATAAGGGGTAAACACCACGTCCACAGGATTCCCGATATCTCGATGAACCAAACGCCGAGAGATGGCTTCCCTTGTTGGGACTTTCTCAATCACTCTGATCTCCTCCACGCGTCCCTCCAAATGGACGGCCCAGATCCTTGTCAGGATTCCAGGACTTTCAATGTCCTGGTTCCTTCGACCTCATGAATGTCGATTTCCTGATTTTCTGACTCTCACCGAATCCCTGACACCTGTCCTCCACTAGCTTCAATTGTGGCCCACACAACTTCCCTGTCGAAATTTTGCATATCATGATTCCCAACTGCAAGGGTTTCTTTCCTTCAAAATCCACGATGCTCTGATTTCCGACTCCTCGGAATCCCCTAACACGTGTCTCACTGATGGACGACTCTGATCTTGTCGGGATATCATGGATCGCGATTCCAAGCGACAAGATTTCTTCACTTCCAGAGTTCCCGATAACTTCAATATCCCGATGCCTTTTTAGGGACGCTCCTCTATTCACTAGGACATAACCCTGGCGTAACTCCTGCCAGATTTGACGGTTAGCGGGAGTTCAGTTGTTGATCCAACGGTTCACCAGCCTTTCGAACTTGGACTCCGATGTGGTCATAACCTCATCGCACCTCAATGAGATCCAACGGTTCTGATGCCACTTTATGCACTCTTCCACAACTTTGTGGACGAGGAAATCAGCGGTCCGGATGTTCTCATGGAGCATGGGAATCTACGGCCCTAGACTCTTCACTACCCATGAAGACACAGGAAAATCAGGTGGTAAGGCCTTTAACACCCTACCTTCTCCTGCTAATCTAACGATTGTGGGGAAACTATGGATTTCCCAATGAATTCTCATCCGTCGATTCGATATTCCTCCCTTAAGCTACCATCTCGGGTCTTTAAGAGGATCGTTCCCCCTTGTACAAGGTTATTAAGACTTGCACCTTCAAGTTCCTATTCCAAGTTCTGGGTAAACCTTTCCAAGGAGGAAATCTCTACAAGATATCTATTCCGGGGCTTTCCGGGAGATGGTGAAGGGAAACAACTTCCCGAGAATGGGCTGGAAGCCTAAATTAATTCAACCTATAATTAGATTCATTTATCAACTTAAATCATGCATGGATTCCTCTGTTATAAGCATATGTCTATAAATTCTTATCAGAACACTACACGGACATTCTTATACTGAAATCCTTCATAATTTCACAGGTCTATGAGCATATACATGTATGTAACATTCTATGAATTTCAAGAGGCAATATGTAACCAAAACACTTATCAGAAGTGACTTCAGAAATGGGTGCAACTACTGAGAGGGGTGCTCGTTTCCACCCAACCGTAGGCATAGCGACTCCCAGTGGATTTACCACTAGCCACCCCTGAGCTGAGACCATGATGCCCTGAGACTGCGTCTCTCTGTCTGCCAGTGACCAGGAGCGAAGGTTGCAATCCCTCCTCTCTGCTATCACTCACCCTGCGTAATGCCAGAGTTCCCCTCGCGTCTTCCCCCTCAATCTCTTCTGCCATACGCCTTATCCTCTCGCGAGGTTGCGTGTGGCACGATTACCCTCACGCTGGTCAGTCATGATGGCTCTATGGACAGGCGGTTCACCTCCCCATCCCTCATCAAGCCATCAACCTACCATCCTGCAAGGCATTAAATTTCAGGGCCAGCGAGCCGCTTTTGGTTCTCCGGGCCAGTGGAGTCCAAATACGGTATTTAATTCTTGGTGGAAATTACCGCTACCTTTTTAGGTGCCTTCCACCACCATCGTGGTCTCTTTTTCCTGTACATCTCCTCTCAGCAGTCCTGCAATAATTCAAAATATCATTCACATTCATGGACCTTTTCCTCAAGGTCCATTTACATCACATATTCACGTTTATGAGTTTTCCATAGTTCTTGGCCAATCCAGTTATATTTACAAGCTAGGGGAAACAGGGTGTTACAATTCCCTCCCCCTTAAAAGGAACATCATCCTCGATGTTCTTATCTACTAACATGAATTGCATGTACAGAAGTAAACAAAATCGGATATGCCAGTCTCATGGCATCCTCCATTTCCCATGTAGCCTCATCTGGGCCAAAATGTTTCCATTGCACCTTGACCTGTGCAATGGTTCTGTTCCAGAGTAGGGTTTCCTTTCTGTCCAATATGCATTGGGGTTCTGGTAGAAATTCTCCCTCCGGTTCCACCTGGATCATAGACTAGTCAATTATATGATTAGCATCATGTACATATTTCTTTAATAATGAAACATGGAAAACATTATGTGCTTTTACTGTGGGAGGAAGTGCTAGACGATAGGCTATAGGTCCCACTTGATCTAGAACTTCAAAGGGTCCACAATACCGGGGTACCAATTTGGCACAAGCTCCCATTTTCAGGGAACTCCTTCTGGGCTTAATTATGAGGTATACATGATCTCCTGTTTGGAACTCTCTTGGAGTTCTCTTTTGATCAGCATAACTTTTCTGTCGGTTCTGAGCGAACTTCAGATTTTGTTTTATCCAAGTCACTTGTTGTTCCATTTCATTCAACATGTCTAGTCCAAAAGAAATCCTATTTACAGGATTACTCCAGCTGACTGGGGTATTACACTATCTACCATAGAGGACCTCGAATGGACTCATCTTTAAGGACGCTTGATAGCCGTTGTTGTAGGCGAATTCTACCAATGGCAGGTAGTCTTCCCATTTCCTGGGTTGATGCATTACATGCATCCTTAACATATCCTCTAATATCTGATTCACTATTTCTGTCTGTCCATCGGTTTGAGGGTGATAGGCGGTGCTAAACAACAGCTTGGTCTCCAAACCCACCATCAGGGATTTCCAGAAATTGGAAGTGAATTTTGTGTCTTTGTCAGATATTATCTCTCTCGGCATGCCGTGTAGTCAGAACACCTCTTTCATGAATACCTGGGTGATATCTATCGCCTTGCAGTTCGATTTGACGGGAATGAAATGAGCAAACTTTCTCAGTTTATCCACCACTACCATAATGGCATCATTTTGTTTGGTTGAAGTTGGCAACCCAGTGATGAAATCCATGGATATGGCCTCCCATTTCCATTCTGGGATGGGTAAAGGGTGTAGTAGTCCGGCTAGGTGTTGGTGTTCCGCTTTAACCTGTTGGCATTCTATGCATTGGGAAAAATATTTGGCTACATCTTTCTTCAATCCAGGCCAATAAAATTGTTTCCGGGTGGCAGTAATCATTTTCTAGTATCCTGGGTGACCAGTGTAAGGTCTTTTGTGTAATTCATCCATGATGAACCTCTTCAAGTTGTCACAATTGGGGATGTACAGTCTATCTCTGTAAGTGAGTAGGCCTCCTTCGGTCGTCTAATATCCTTCATATTTTTCTCCATTGGGTCCTTGTTGTAGGTACAAGGTCACATCTCGGACAAAGGGATTTGTTTCTTGTGCCTCTTTGACTCTGTTCTTGACATCTGTCTCATAGGTACTCACTGCTGCCAGGTGAATTGTTCTCATTCTTTTGCTAAGGGCATCGGCCACCCTATTCTCCTTCCCTTTAATGTGTTTGATTTCAAAATAAAATTCGCTAAGGAGGGCCATCCACCTAGCTTGTTTAGCATTGAGCTTGGGTTGATCAAACAAATACCGTAATCCACAGTGGTCTGTCATAAGCACAAAATTCCTTCCCAAGAGATAATGCCTCCACATTTTTAAGGCGTGTACTATGGCAGCCAATTCTAGATCATGAGTCACATAATTGACCTCGTGCTTATTCAATTTTTGAGATTCATAATGGACCACCTTTCCTTCCTACATAAGGACTCCTCTGAGCCCTTCCTTACAGGCATCTGTGCACACAAGGAAGTTAGCTTATGGGTCAGTGATTTTCAACACGGGTGCATGGGTTAGTAGATGTTTCAATGTTTGAAATCTTTCTTTACATTGCTGTGTCCACAGAAATTTTGTTCCCTTCTTCTGGAGGGCTGTGATTGGACAACCAATCTTGGGAAAATCTTTTACAAATCTTCTATAGTATCCTGCCAATCCCATAAAGGATTTGATGTCTGGGACATCCTTTGGGGTAGGCCATTCCCTGATAGCCCTGATCTTGTCAGGATCTACTGCTACCCCTTCCTTGGACAGAACATGTCCCAAGTAGTGTATTTGCTTTTGAAAGAAGTCACACTTGTTGAATTTAGTATAGACTTGATGCTCTCTTAGCACTTGTAGCACAAGTCTAAGATGTTCTTCATGTTCTTCTCTACTCTTAGAGTAGATTAATATGCCATCAATGAAAACTAGTACAAATTTATCTAAAAATTTACTGAGTACATTGTTCATTAAGCACATGAAAGTGGCAGGGGCATTGGTTAACCAA
>ML785089.1:480833-498626 GCA_009831015.1 Picea engelmannii | reverse complement strand
TACCACAAACTCATAGTGACCATACCGTGTCCGGAAAGCAGTTTTATGGATGTCTTCACCCTTAATTCGGACTTGATGGTATCCCGACCTCAAGTCAATTTTTGAGAAAACAGACGCACCTCCCAACTGATTGAATAGATCATTGATCCTGGGCAAGGAGTATTTGTTCTTTATAGTTACTTTATTAAGTTGTCAGTAGTCTATGCACAATATAAGGGTGCCATCCTTCTTTTTCACAAACAGGACTAGTGCTCCCCATGGGGACACCCTGGGTCGAATATAACCCTTGTCCATCATTTCCTTCAATTGCAATTTGAGTTCAACTAATTCAGGTGTGCTCATCCGGTAGGGTGTTCTAGACACCAGCACCGCTCCTGGTGCAAGTTCTATCGAGAAGTCAATGTCTCTTGTCGGAGGTAGACCTGGTACCTCTTCCGGAAATACATCTCTGTACTCTCTTAGGATAGGGTGATCATCGGGGCTTGGTTTAACGCCTTTGATTAATTTCAGTACATGTATTACATATAGGGGACATCCCTTTCGGCAATACTTCCTCATTTGCAGGGCTGATATTTGCCTCACCGAGACCAGTTTTTGGATCCCTTGGAGGGTTATCCTTTGTCCTTCTTTGCTCACACATTCTAAGGTTTTATGGTAACAGTCCAATTTGACTTTATGGATGGCCAGCCAGTCCATACCAATCAACAGGTCGTATGACCCCAGGGGTAATACATTAAGGGTTGCTTGGGTGGGGAATTTGCCCAACACTAACTGGCAGGCTGGTATGGCCTCTACCACCTTTCTTTTGGTACCAATGGCTAACTGTACCAACCATGGTTTAGTTTTCTTCTGTGGCTGTAGTTTACACTTATCAATAGCTCTAGGGGATATATAACTCAAATTTGAACCAGGTTCAATCAAAACAGACACCAGATGGTTGAAGATCATACCTTCTATTTCCACCACTGAAGCTTGGTGGTCAGCTTGGTTATTATCCAAGGTTGCATAAATATACGGCGCACTCCTTGCCACATCATTGACTGTGGTAGCTTCCTGCATGTTATAAATTTTCCGACTGTTCTGTTGTCGGTGTGGACAGTCTCTCCGAAGATGTTCTCCTTCGCAATCCCAACATTCCAAAGGTTTCCTCTTTGGGTTATCAGTCTTTACTAGTATAGGTCCAGAAGTTTTATTTCTGTCCACTGAGGGAAAGTTCTGCTGGAGTACGCTCCGAGTTGGAAAGTTCATTCGGGGGTTCTTCTTGTAGTTTTTAAATACCGAGGATTTGTTCCCATTTTTCTGAAATCTCAAACCACTCTTCTGTTTCCAGTCTCCACGAGGTTCTGCTCGATGTCCATATTGTTCATGACAATATGTTGCCTTTCTTATAGTGTCTTCTAAGGTCCTTGGCTCGTCAAATTCAATTCAGTTCCGGTATTCCTTGGGTAGCCCACTGATGAAGAGTTGTGCCTTCACCTTCTCTGCTTTGATGTAGGGTACATATCTTAGTAAATCGAGGAATTTGTTGACATACTCCTCCATAGTAAGTTGTCCCAGTTTGAGTTCATAAAACTCCTTAACCTTCTCATCGAAATACCTTTCCGACAAATACTTCTTCCGGAAGTACTTCTCAAACCGTTTCCAAGACAAGTCCTCCTCGCGGACCCCTTTCATATTCTTAAGGTCTTCCCACCAGATGGAAGCCTTTTCATTCAGATTGAAAGTGGCCACTCGGGCCTTCAAGTTCTCTGAAAAATCATGGACTCTAAAATATTTCTTTAGTCCAAGTAGCCAGGCCTCGGCTTCCTCTCCCTTCTTTATCTCACCGTCGAAGGAGGGAGGTTTGGCCTTCCTGAATTCTTCAAATTTATGACTCTTGGAAGTCTTTTGCTTCTTCTGTTTCTTTTGAGAATAGGAATTGGTCCTACCACTGGAAGAGCCTTCTGAATCGCCAGCTTCCTTTTCAGTGGAATCGTCTGGCACTGGTCCTTTACCTCTGGGGTGGACCTTTCTTGACGTGCTCCCCTCAGTATGGCCACTGATACGACCATGATTCTGCATCTCAGGTTCATGTTGCATTTGTCGATGTAGGTCGGATAAGCTCTGCAGTAAAACTGCATTAATTTCTATTTTCTTTTCTTGTCCTTTCATCATCCTTTCATTGTCGGCCTTGCATCTTTGCAATTCAACCATGAGACTCCTCACAGTCTCAGCTAGGTCTAGAGGGGTTCCTATTGCTCTTCTTTCATCAGACTCTTCGTCTCTGTTGTGGGAGCCTTCTCCCACCTCTTGGTGGGTCACCATACTCTGCGTTTGTAGATTCCCGTGGTTGATCATCCGCTTGACAGAGGTGAAAAGACAAACGCTGGATATTAGTCAAGAGTTAAATACATTTTATACTTTTTGCACATAATTTCATAACTCTTTCACATGCATACACAGTCGGGTTCTTGTTTTTCAAGTTTTAATCCTGGACAAGAGAGTTAAGTCAGGGGATTACTCCTCATAGGAGTGTTTTGATCGATGTTTATGCACGACTTGTGCATGAGCCCAATCAGGCCGAGTGTTGCAAACATGCTCTGATACCACTTTGTAACATACCCACCACCGTAAATCGATTTTTTTTTTTGTTCAGTTCTCGACAATGAGAATCCCCAGAGTGTGTAGTAGAAAAATGCCAATCCCCGAGTCGCAGGTCTTCTATTTACCTACCCGTCTCTCTGTACATAACCATGGTCTTATGTCCCTTTCCGTCGGGATTCTGTCCCCAACAATCCCGACGCGCTTAAATGCCTGTTAACCTTCTAGGCTAAGTTCTTGGTTTGCATGACCTCCTCTATATGACCATGGTCATAACTCCCATCAGGGCTACGGGGTTTCTAATGTCAAAACTCATTCACCCCCAAGACTCACGAACCTTCGAATGTGCCCCTAACGCATTATCCCTCCAGGCTAAGCCTGTGTTCTACGTGACCACTACCCCGGAACCGTAGTCAAACCTCTACGTCGGGGTTTCGGGGTTTTTGATGTCGATATGTATACGCCCATGGGATTCACGATTATCTGATTCCCGATGCACCTCTGCCTCAGCTAGCCCTCCTGGCTCAGCCCTGGTCCACGTGATCGTTACTCTATGTCCACAACCTTACCCCGTCGGGGTTTCGCGTTTCGCGATTTCATAAGGAGTAAACACCACATCCATGGGATTCCCGATATCCCGATGAACCAAACGCCGAGAGATGGCTTCCCTTGTCGGGACTTTCCAAATCACTCTGATCTCCTCCACATGTCCCTCCAAATGGATGGCCCAGATCCTTGTCAGGATTCCGGGACTTTCGATGTCCTGGTTCCTTCGACCTCAGGAATGTCGATTTCCCGATTTTCCGACTCTCACCGAATCCCTGACACCTGTCCTCCACTATCTTCAACTATGGCCCACACAACTTCCCTGTCGGGATTTCGTGTATTGCGATTCCCAACTGCAAGGGTTTATTTCCTTCAAAATCCCCGATGCTCCGATTTTCGACTCCTCAGAATCTCCTGACACGTGTCTCACTGATGGACGGCTCTGATCTTGTCGGGATATCATGGATTGCGATTCCAAGCAGCAAGATTTCTTCACTTCCAGAGTTCCCAATAACTTCAATATCTCGATGCCTTTTTAGGGGCGCTCCTCTATTCACTAGGACATAACCCCGGCGTAACTCCTGCCAGATCTAATAGTTAGCGAGAGTTCAACTGTTGATCCAATGGTTCACCAGCCTTTCGAACTTGGACTCTGATGTGGCCATAACCTCATCGCACCTCAGTGAGATCCAATGGTTCCGATGCCACTTTATGCACTCTTCCACAACTTTGTGGACGAGGAAATCAGCGGTCTGGATGTTCTCATGGAGCATGGGAATCTACGGCCCTAGACTCTTCACTACCCATCAAGACACAGGAAAATCAGGTGGTAAGGCCTTTAACACCCTACCTTCTCCTGCTAATCTAACAGTTGTGGGGAAACTATGGATTTCCCAATGAATTCTCATCCTTCGATTCGATATTCCTCCCTTAAGCTGCCATCCCGGGTCTTTAAGAGGATCATTCCCCCTTGTACAAGGTTATTAAGACTTGCACCTTCAAGTTCCTATTCCAGGTTCTGGGTAAACCTTTCCAAGGAGGAAATCTCTACAAGAGATCTATTCCGGGGCTTTCCGGGAGATGGTGAAGGGAAACAACTTCCCGAGAATGGGCTAGAAGCCTAAATTAATTCAACCTATAATTAGATTCATTTATCAACTTAAATCATGCATGGCTTCCTCTGTTATAAGCATATGTCTATAAATTGTTATCATAACACTGCACAAACATTCTTATACTAAAATCGTTCACAATTTCACAGGTCTATGAGCATATACATGTATGTAACATTCTATGAATTTCAAGAGGCAATATATAACCAAAACACTTATCAGAAGTGACTTCAGAAATGGGTGCAACTACTGAGAGGGGTGCTCGTTTCCACCCAACCGTAGGCGTAGTGACTCCCAGCGGATTTACCACTAGCCACCCCCGAGCTGAGACCATGATGCCCTAAGACTGCGTCTCTCTGTCTGCCAGTGACTAGGAGCGAAGGTTGCAATCCCTCCTCTCTGCTATCACTCACCCTGCGTAATGCCAGAGTTCCCCTCACATCTGCCCCCTCAATTGCTTCTGCCATACGCCTTATCCTCTCGTGAGGTTGCGTGTGGCACGATTACCCTCGTGCTGGTCAGTCATGATGGCTCTACGGATAGGTGGTTCACCTCCCCATCCCTCATCAAGCCATCAACCTACCAACCTGCAAGGCATTAAATTTCAGGGCCAGCGAGCCGCTTTTGGTTCTCCAGGCCAGTGGAGTCCAAATACGGTATTTAATTCTTGGTGGAAATTACCGCCACCTTTTCAGGTGCCTTCCACCACCATCGTGGTCTATTTTTCCTGCACATTCCTCTCAGCATTCCTGCAATAATTCAAAATATCATTCACATTCATGGACCTTTTCCTCAAGGTCCATTTACATCACATATTCACGTTTATGAGTTTTCCATAGTTCTTGGCCAGTCCAGTTATATTTACAAGCTGGGGGAAACAGGGTGTTACAGAACTAATGCAAGGTGTTTGGTGTCATGCGAGGTACAACTTTGATAGCCCTCTTCAGTTGGAGATAGTACGTATGAAAGACCACATTCGACTGGCACTATTTTCCCATATCACTCGAGTACCAAAGTGTGGTGAACTTCGTAGCAAGCAGCTCGAACAGCTCAATGTCCGGGAAGGTCGCACATTTTGACATCTCCCAAGCGGTAAATGCGATGAGGATCAGCTAAAGTGGAACTCATAGCCCTTATCCTAAGCTTTGGGATAGTCTAATTCCCACTAGTTGACCAAGTACTTCACCCAGTTCATCTGGATACCTTCTACACATTTCCCGGCGAGGTCAACGACAAATCCTGTGACTTGTGTAGGTTTGTTCTTTCTCATGATCTTACCTATGATCAGTTGGCAGGCCATGTGCACTACGCCATTCTGTATGGAAGCTACCTTGTAGCCTCCTATTC
Source organism: Picea engelmannii (assembly GCA_009831015.1). Taxonomy (NCBI): domain Eukaryota; kingdom Viridiplantae; phylum Streptophyta; class Pinopsida; order Pinales; family Pinaceae; genus Picea; species Picea engelmannii. The sequence goes on along the minus strand of ML785089.1, from coordinate 493,041 downwards.
CCTTTTCTACATTTCCATACGTGTCTTTGATATTTTGTGCTAATATGCGATCTGTAGCCTTTCCTGGGTATAAGTCCTACAGGTCAGGTCCCTGCATGCTCAATCTAGTGATCCTATGTGTTGCGCCTCTTTTGCCACCTAGATGAGCAAAACAGAGGTGCTTACAAGCTTAGTTCGGTTAGCTAAGCAGGACAGTTGTAAAGGAAAGGGTTAGAGAAAGAAATATAAAAAAACAACTAAGAACTAAACTAAGAAATAAAAGAACAACTAAACTATTTGAGCATAAGGACATAAGAACTAAAAACCAATAAGACTCATGTCACCAATGGCAAGGTTTATATTAGTGAAAGAAAACACCAAGAAGAAAGAGGACTATGAGTCCCTTCTTCCTTCAAGGGAGGGCTCTTGGACCCCCACAAATAAGTTCTTCTTACAACTTTGAATGAAAATGGTGAAAGAATTCCAAGCTAATCCACTCAAGAGGTGAGATGGATTGCTCAATGTAATGATGCTAGTCTATTGTTGATGAGAATAGAGGATTCCTCAAGAGAATAGTAGCAGCATAACTTTTCTATTGAATTCCTTAAAAATGAAGTGCACCCATGTCCTTGTTTTATAGCACCTCTTTGAGGTATTGTGCAACCAGCTTGTAGTGTGAAAAGAGGCTAATTAGGGCATTTTTAGGTCTTTGACCAACCACCCAGTCAGATCCAGTCTAGATTTGGGTGTCAAATCAACTTAGAAGTTGAACCAGAAGTGGGTGGGAGGCCGACCAATCTCATAAATGCGTCGTTCTTAGATGTGTACGGCTTTTAGCAACCACAGTCGCACATTGGACGCATGTGCACTTTTCCTACGTTTCTGGTTTGTGCATGTGCGCGCGCGCCCTTTGTAGTCATAGCGTACCTTAATTTTATCATTGGTTGTATAGTTTTGGACCTTTTGGAAATCATTTTGTGGTAATTTTGGTCCATGGGTGACCTCATAACTGTTTGACGATGTTGGATTCTTGTAACCATTTGCGGATGAAATTTCAGTGATAACAGATGCCCCCTGATGGATGAGGTTAGGAGCATACGTATGGCTGAAATTCATCAATGTTTCTTCTACTGAGAGTATCGTTGTAAGAGAGAGAGATAGTGAGAGTATCAAGAGTTTCCCGTTGGAGAGAGAAGGGAACCGGTAGAACTCAACCTTCCATAAGGTTTGTAAAAGTAAATTGTGTACAAACGAGGTGGGCATGCCCCATGCTCATGTCATGTAACTCAAAAAACAATGGTTTTGTATAGTAACTAAAACTCTGTGTTAATGTAGACAAGTACAGCGCCCTCGAGGGAAGTCGTGATAAAGGCAGAAGACAATTCTGCAGAGGAACATACTCTGAATAGTAGGCAGTGACACCTGTGAGAAGTATCACAGATTCTGTAGGCATTGATAGCCTAGCCAAGTTCATAGGTCTTCGGCAAATATAAGGAATAACTGCAATAGTCGCAAAGTAATACCCACTGTAACATGAGAAAGTGTTGAATTCGAATGTTACGGGGGTCAACGATAGCAGGGAGCAATTGTGGTTCTCCTTGTGTCATCTGAGACCTCTCATTGGAAAGTTAATGAGAGTCAATATATTGTCGCCCTTCTAGAAACTGTGTTGATGTCGAAAAAAAGGGGGATGCGACTCCAAGAAGCAATGGGCTTCGTGAAATCTAATAGGTGAGGTGAGGAATTGGAGGAGGTACATGGACGAAGTCAAGATGTAGGAAGACTCAAGACTGCCCTTGGTTGGGGGTATATGTGAAGTATAAGTGGCAGCAACCATTCAACTAGGTCGAGTGTCAAGGGGACAACAAGACGTGGGATAAGTTGTGCCAAAAAGGGAAGAAGGCCGCCAAAGGTGATGACAAAAACATATGTAAATGCTGGAAACAAAGGCTTTTTACAATTGACCAAATAAATAAAGAATAATTTGGGATGAGTGTACAAATACAGAAATGGGTGCCCCAATGCAATATGGTTGGGCCGGTTAGGGCACAATTTGCTTAGAGAACTGGTGGAGGGTGGGGGCCCCATGGGTGGGTTTCTGTATGAGGTAGGTGAAATGGAGGGAAATTTGCAAATGGGCAAACTGATTATGGATGAAATGGAGGGTTCATGATACTGTGGAGGGGCAGTCAAAATAGAACCTTGAAGAGATAATCTGGTAGTCCATTGGGAAAGCTAGCAAAATGAGGAGAAGAAGTATGTGGCTGATTCACGACATGATGTAAGACTATCGGGACTCCCATCCCTAAAGGGTTGAAAAACAACATGAGTGTCAAAGTACCAAAGGGTGCTATGAATGGGACAACTCATGTGGGGGAGAGTGCTACCGGGTGATAGTACCAAAAGTGCAATGGAGGTGTCGGTACTGCAGAGCCGGAGATGGGGATCCTAGAGGCAAATGTCAGAGGGTGTGACTGGAGATGAAATTGAGATTCAGAGGGAATGATTACATGCCAGTGTTGATTATATACCTGAAGGGGTTGCATTGATGTATGATGACCAAGTACCTGCACACATGAAAACCAAATACCCGACGTGAACAATATCTGAAGAGAATCAAACATACAAGATTTATTTGATAATTTTGAACATGAGCATGTGTACCTGGACGGGTATGAAAAAATGGTGCCCCAGGGGCTAGGGATAAAAAATGTCCTAGGGATTGTCTTGATGTAGGTGACAGGACGTTGATCCCGTGGATGAAGACGGATCGAAAAATGGACACCCGGAGCTATCGGAATGGTGTTTGGAAGTTTGGCGAAAAGGGATATATATAGTTGTAGGGCCCACATTGCCACCTCATTTGTACTTGCATTCAGAGTGACTGGACGAGAGGTATTTAGAGGATATTTGGAGATACTGGGAGAACGAGGTGGTCGATTTAGGACCAGTTGAGGATAATGCTCTGTTTTTTGTTAACGGGTACAGGGTTGGAAACCCATGAGGTATAGGCGATGGGGTAGATGAACCCAGCTGCACGTAATTTGTCAGTCTTGGCTTTAATGGCCACTGCTTTGGATGGGTGTAGCAGTTGTTGTTTTTGATGAATTGGTGTAATATCAGGCCAGGTGTCGATGCAATGTTCGAAAATAGAGGGATTAAGGCTAGGCATTTATGTGCATGACCAGGCAAAAATATCTCGATATTCTTGGAAGAGATCTTTATAGGCGGTGATTTCTTGAGGAGTGCATGCGGAGCCAATGGTAATTTCCTCGATGACTCCATTTTTTATGGAAATATCGATTTTGATGGTCGGGGAAATGTTGGCCATGTTGCCTTCTTCAAAAGCATCAGGAGCAAGAATGGGGTTGTTGAACCAATCGATATGCCCTAATGGGATAAAATCCTTGGTTTCGACTGCATATATGGGGTGTTGGTTAGGAGGCGTGGAGGCTTTCTGTGGAAAGAAGGGTGCTTTGTGGTGTAGCACATCCCATGGGTAGTCGAGGGTGTTTAATTCTTCGAGTATGTCCTTGTCACAGTGGAATTGGCAGGAATACAAGGGATCTAAAAGAGTGATATCAGTGACTGTCGCCGTGTGGTTGTCTTTGGGTGGAGAAGAAGAAGGGGGGACAACACAATGAGATTGCGATGGTTCGCTCAACATAAACCAAATATCGAAGTATTGAGTACCAATGGTAGTTGGATGTACAGTTTCCGTAGGGAAATGTACGGGAGAATTGGGGGGATTTGGGGGTGAATCTTCGGATAAGTCATCCAAGAACCATGGGGGAGTCGGGAGTGCCTCGGGTTCAGGAGAAATGATATGAAGAATATCTAGTGATGAGGTAAGGTCAACCATCGATTCTATAGGGGGGGCAAGGGTTTGAATCAGGTTCAATTGGCGTTTCCTGTATTCAATGATCATAGGACATTGGTATGTAAAATGATCTAAGGATTCACATAGAGAGCAAGGGCATCTCATACGTTCATTGACTGAAGTCATGACATAATGGATGTCTGTGATTTTTGGTAGGGATGATGTAGCTGGGTTGGGTTCGTTCTAAAAGCTTTGGCATACTGCGACTAATGTCTGTCAGAAGCATGGTAGTGTTGGGCAACGGTGTGTATAATGGCCATATTCTGAACATCTAGCGCAAGAAAATTTGGTTCACAACCCTTTGCTACTTGAGTGAGGGGTGGTAGTGGCAGTACTTGCTATAGTGGTGAGCATTGATGGTGTTTGATTGAGTGGAATCAAGTTTCGTAACTTGGGTAGAGATGGGGAGTTGTTGGTTTGGTGTCCATCTTTCTCACATAGCATGCAAGGAGGTTAGATGCGTGGGGGAAGTGGATTTTTGGGCTCCTTATTCTTTCGCCTGCCCCCAGCTGTGGCAGGGAGGTTAATGAGTGGGGGTGTAGAGGGTATGGTGGGAGTGAGTATGGGAATCGTCATTGGGATTCCTTCCATTTGGGGGGCGAGGGATGGTTGGGGGACCATCTCTGGTGGATGTAAATACCAAACTGGAATTTCTAACACCATATTAGTTAGGGTAAGCATGGTGGCTACTTGGAAAGCTTGTACGCCAGGTGGAGGGTAGAAGAAAGGGATTTGAGTAATGGCTTGGGGAATTGTCTCCCAAACTGGGATATGGCCTTGGGGAGAGGTGAAATCGTGAACTGGTGGAGTCAACGAGTTCGCAGGAGGCTCATGAGAGGGGAGCTCTGTGACTAGTGGGACGTCAGATATGATAGAAGCATCCCTAGGAGGAAGGGTATCCTCTATGTTAGTTCCGTTGGATGATACGATGCATACTTGATTGGAAGGATGAAGGAGCGGTGGTGCACCATGGTAAGTTACTAACAATGATGGGTCTTTGAAAATTCTAGCACCCATTTCGATGAGTGGGTATGCATCATGACTCGTGTGGATGAGAGGGAGAATGTTATTGATGTTGGCAGAAGGGTTGGTCTCATAATGTGAAACCTAGTCACTGGTAATGATCTTCCCATTATGGGGGGACATCACGGTTTGAAAGATGGAAGAGGCAACTACCTTCATAGTGTACATGTAGCTATGACCGAACAAGATATTATAATCAAGTGGGGCATCGATAACTTCAATGTCGATGAGAATGGTCTTGCCCCCGAGTTCACAGGGACATTTTGGAAGATCCCTTCAGGAGAAGATGGTCATCCATCATAAGCTCTTAAGGTAATGGCAGAGGGTATGAGTTCGGGGGAACCATGTTTCTGCCATACAGATTTGGACATAATGCATATGGATGCACCTTCATCGATGATGCACCAATGAACGGTAATGTTCCAAATTTTTACTGGGATTTGAAAAGCGATTAGAGCGAGGAGGCGAGGTTCTCCACTGTCGAGATCAAATGTGATGAATTGGGTATCCGCGTGGTCAACTGCCCCCAAGGAAAAAAGTAATGAATTCCGCTGAGTAGGACAAGTTTGGAGGACTTCTAAAACTGACATGGCAGCCGGGGATTGTGCTAAGTCATCGACCAAATTGTAATTATGAGTCGCCCTAGACTGGGGGTTGTGGACATTCCTACACAGTGGGATGCAAGGGATGCGAAGAGGTGTTTCGGCGTTAGGGTGAGGAATTACCAACAGGGGTCCCGATGGTGCTGGGACTATTTCTGGGGGAATGGGAGGAGACTCAGCAGGTGCACGCTATTAACGACTACGTGTTTGCAGAAGGATTTCTTCCTCACTAGTGAGGAGGATAGTACGATCTGTGGGATTGCTTGGATTGAGGTATTGCCCCGATTGTGGTGGGGTAGGTTGTGTGTCCTGTTGGGTGTTCATCACACCCTGATGCGGAATGGGATTCTGCAACACGACTGGGGGTGGTTGTTGCACATATTGTTGTGGGGCCTGTCGAGGGGCAGGCGGTGCTGGAGGATGTGGTACACTACCCAAGTCTTTCAGCCATTTAAAATCAGCGATTTGGGGGCAATGATGAGTATAATGGTCGAACTCACCGCAAAGGGCACAAGGGAAGGTGGTTCTAACAGTATTGTTATTTCTCCCTTGACACCTATTGTTATTTCCCCGTGGGGGTTCTGATTCCCTTGATTCTGGTTGCCCCCAGTAGGTTGGTTCTGTTGGGGTTGATTCTCACCTTGACCTGGGTTGTTATTGTTCCGGTTTCTTCCTTTATTTTTGGCATTATTCGAAGGATGTGTCGGATTTTCCGTATTCAGCTGTTTGAAATTTTGATGTTGTTGAACGGGAGAGGGTTGAACAAAATTCACCCCAGCGTGAGGGTGTGGGGGTGCCATGGGCTGTGGAGGACCAGGGAATGGGAAGTACAGATTCTATGGGAGTTGTGATCCGTAAGGTACATAGGAAGGTGTGGCGCTTTTGCTAGTACTTAGAGTATAAGCTGAGGTAGAGGGGGTACCAGAACTTGTTTAGATAAGTGGGTGTATTGGGGGTGACGGTGGTGGCCCACTGATGGGTGGAGGAATAGCAACATGGTATGGTTGTTGATAAGGGGGTGGGGGGTAATAAGAGGTTCCCCCATATGCCGGCGGATATTGAGGTGTGCCATACATTGATGGTGGTTGGGGTTATGGACTGTGGTGCGTGGTATTACCAATTAATCTGTCTGCTGAGTGAGACATCCTGAGTTTGTCTTGACCGAATGGCATGGGTTTTGGGAGATAAAGAAGTACTGTGTATAAGTACCCTGATTGTGAATAGATGAGGTCGTATTGTTGAGCCTTACTAATGGCTTCTTCTTCTAATTGAGGGAAGGTGGAAGCTACATATTTACCAAGGAGAGAGACAAGTGACCTGAGAAACCAGTCAAGACACTGTTGTTTGGTGGTTTCAGCTTTTCACAAACTACGTCATCTATGCCACTTGTGAATGTGATCAACGATATGTGTGGCTGAGGTTTGTTTGAAATTAGAGAGTAGTTCAAGACCATTGCCATGGCGGATTGGTAATTGGAATAAGGTCAAAAATGCTTTGGCCAAGGACTCGAAAGTCGCATGGGACCCCAATTTTTCATCTACATAACATTTGGCTGATGGGCCAGTGAGTGTGCATTGAAATAATCGTAGTCTGATGGAATCATCCATAATGTTGTTGGAAGAGCACCATAGGTGGAAAGTCATGACATGGTTGGCAGGGTCATCCCCTGCCTTTCCTTCAAACTTGGGGATGTTTGAAGGTAGTTTGGTAGGCATTGCAAGCCATGTGGGGTCATGCAATATAGGATCATTTGTGAGTTTGGTTAGATCTGGTATGTTGAGAGAGGCCAAATATGGCATCTGTAGTGGGGGTGGAGGATTAGTTCCAGCTATGGTGTGAGTGTTCTATGAACCTGACCCTTGAGGGGGGCTAGGTGGATTGGTACTTCCTCCTTGAGAGGAATTTGGTCCCCCGCTTCCATGTAAAGGAGAGCGAGTGGACGAAGGGACTTAGGAAGTGGACCCAAGTAATGTGGAACCAAGCAAAGCTAATCCTAAGACAGTGGCACTCACTGGAGTGTGAGAAGGTGGGGTCAATGAGTTGGCAAGACTAAGAACTCCCCCTAAAATAGGAGGGAGTTTTAGCAAGCATCTGGAATGAAGGGGGTTCTATGGGTCCCCTATGATGTCTGACTAGCTGAGTGGATGTGTGAAAATTGTGATGAGAGAAAATAAACAAGAGCCTTTGCAAATTTTGAACTTAACACGATATATATCTAAATCAAAAATGTAATCAAAAGTGCATCATACATAAAGTGTTTTGAAAAAGAAGCATATATGTGGATAAGTGGGTTTTGTCCGTGTGGGGAAGCAAAGAAAAAAAATGCTCGTGTCCTAAAAAGACGTAATGTCCTTCCTCTCAAATAGCACTGGACCTTCCAATAGTACTCAATAGTGAGGTCTGAAGTCACCGGAAGAGAAACTATTGAAGGATGAAATAATCAGTTATAATGAGGGGTAAAGGGGGCATATCCCGAAAGAGCTGGTGATATTTCCCAATAGCCACACAAAATCCAATCAAGGTGCAATTGAAGCCCACAATTGCCACCTGGGTAGATGTCATAAAATTTGGTCACTAGGTACCTTGGTCAAAGTGCGGCATGTAGATTTTCGGCCTAAGAAATGGGTCACGGGCTGGATCCTGTCCAAGAGGTGGGTGCCTCAAGGGGGGATGCACAGAACAATCAGACCTTGACCTTCAACCCTTCACGAGTATCTCCTTGCCTTATGGTGTTAGGAACACTTGACTTGGAGGATTTAAAGTTCCCTATTTGACAGCTTCTATTGTTTTGACAATGTGAGAACTAGATAACGGGGAGTTATTTGGATGCATATCCCTGAAATCCTACCTAGACTAAAAAATTTATTTTGGCACCTCCTGTGGAGAAAAACTTAGTGAGCTTTTAGAAAAAATTTAGATGGGGTTGTTTGAGAGATTGGGGGTATGAACCAACCTTGTTGAAATATAGTTTCATCAAGAAAATGGTGGGGTGTTTCAGAATCCTTTTAGAGGAAACTTACTTCGACCTCCACGTTTCGAGAAGAAAACTATGTGAGTGATAAGTGACTTTTGTGTGTGAATGAGTGAAAGTGTGCCAATGTTTTAATGAATTAGGTGTCACCTCGCTGCATGTGGACTTCGCTTGGTCCTTACAAGTGTTGATTGCCTAATTAACTAAATGCCTTTGGTACAACCTTGCGTAATTCAAAAGTCCCTAGGAAACTAGTATGTGGACATGTGGGTCCTTTACTATTCCTTTAACTCCCTATTGTGATTCAATCTAAGAAAAACTTTTGAAACTATCCTAGATTGTGATCATGTGAGCATGTATGGGCCCGTTACAAAACCTTTAAACTTCCCTAGTGATTTAATCTAAGAAAGTAAATTTCAACACTATCCTATCTTTGTAGCATGTGGGCATGTATGGGTCCGTTACAATTTTAAGATGTGTTTGAAAACTAAACTAAGAGGAGTCTCGAGAGGGGTTGTTTTCCTCTCCTAAAGGTTTTAGTCTTTTTTAAGGGAGATGAAATTGTCCTACAATATGTTTTTGATTCTCAAGGTCACTCGGAAGCACGAGAGAAGAGCATACTAAGTGATTGTTATCCAACTTCTAGTCCCAATGTAAGTTTTATGTGATTACAAATGATTCCAACTTATAATTTTAGTCAAAGCAAGCCATTCATGTGGAAAAATGAAAGCAAAAGAGGAAATAATGATTTTAAACCCCCTAAGTGCCTATGTGCTTTGACTAATCCCTTTATATGAAGAGGGAACTAAGTGTGGTGCATATTACAACATGTATGAAATCACTTTTAAGAAGGCTAGGGGCCTTCCCCAAATCACAAAAAACCTTACAACGTGTATTTTTCTGCACAGGTGTGTGGGTCTCAGTGTAGACAGAGGTGCACTGAGCGCCTGTGTGCAGACTGAAACGGGATTTTGAGTGCAGGTGCACAGAACAACACTGTGATTTTGGCGCACGTGCGCACGATGCGTGACTGTGGGCCAATAAACTCACGCACAACAGACACATGGTCGTGAAGAAAATTCCGGATGGAATTCTCTCAATTCAACTTGGAATTAGATGTTTTGCAGGTTGAATTGGGTCGGTTAATGCACCTGCAGGTTAAATAAACCAAAACAAGAGCTATAAAAACCCAAATGGGGTAGGAAATTGATACCTCTCCCCGGCGAAGTCGCCAATCTGTTGTGCCTCTTTTGCCACCTAGATGATAAAAACATAGGTGCTTACAAGCTTAGTTGGGTTAGCTAAGTAGGACAATTGTAAAGGAAAGGGTTAGAGAAAGAAATATAAAAGAACAACTAAGAAATAAAAGAACAACTAAACTATTTGAGCATAAGGACATAAGAACTAAAAACCAATAAGACTCATGTCACCAATGGAAAGGTTTATATTAGTGAAAGAAAACACCAAGAAGAAAAAGGATTATGAGTCCCTTCTTCCTCCAAGGGAGGGCTCTTGGACCCCCACAAATAAGCTCTTCTTACAACTTTGAATGAAAATGGTGAAAGAATTCCAAGCTAATCCACTCAAGAGGTGAGATGGATTGCCCAATGTAATGATTCTAGTATACTCTTGATGAGAATAGAGGATTCCTCAAGAGAATAATAGTAGCATAACTTTTCTATTGAATTCCTTAAAAATGAAGTGCACCTATGGCCTTGTTTTATAGCACCTCTTTGAGGTATTGTGCAACCAACTTGTAGTGTGAAAAGAGGCTAATTAAGGCATTTTTAGGTCTTTGACCAACCACCCAATCGGATCCAGTCCAGATTTGGGTGTCAAATCAACTTGGAATCTAAACCAGAAGTGGGTGGGAGGCCGACCAATCTCATAAATGCATCATTCTTAGATGTGCATGGCTTTGAGCGACCACAGTCGCGCATCGGGCACATGTGCACTTTTCCTGCGTTTCTGGTTTGTGCATGTGCGTGCGTGCCCTGTGTAGTCATGGCGCACATTAATTTTATCACTGGTTGTATAGTTTTGGACCTTTTGGAAATTCTTTTGTGGTAATTTTGGTCCATGGGTGACCTCATAACTGTTTGACGATGTTGGATTCTTGTAACCAGTTGCGGACAAAATTTCAGTGATAACACTATGGATCAGCGACGGATCGACTGTGATACGTCGGTCTAGCCATAGGTAGCCACCATGGTAACATGAGAGAAGGATATTAACATAGGCGTTAACCTCCTAGTGCCTTCCAAAATGTGGAATCTTCATCACATTTAAGAGAGTGGACTGCGCGAGGTTCATAGTCCATTGTTGGGGGATTATTTTCGAGTTCTTTCCCTTCGTCCTGGTCAAGTATTTATAAGGAGCGAGCATACTATGGTTCTTGCGGTCTCTTAAGTTGAAGTCACTGAACTTCAACATCGCGATATTATCTTGCTACGTCTTAAATGCACGTATCCCCTTCGGGAGGTACGCAATGACCATGGTGTAGTCAAAGCCCCTCAGGATGCTTTCATGACTCACCGCGCCGGCCAGAGGCGGGATATAGTCGGGTAATATGGTTGGGATTAGCTTCGCATTTTCTAGGTCGTCTCTATGCTTGGTTCTCTTCTCTATTGTCGGTCGGGATGGTCCGGATCCACGAGCAATTGACAAAGAGGCTTGCACTCTTCTCATGGATGATGCTTGAATACCTGCAGACACTACTTTCTTGGCCATGAGATCAATGAGAACTTCTTTGATGGATTTCTCTGTGGCACTGAGTTCGTCCGACATGCATTCTTAGATCGGATAACTCGAGTGGATGAATGAGTGCGCAATGCAATAGAATTGGTATCGATCTCAATAAACACAGCATGGTAGCAATGAATTGGCTAGGATACAATTTGAAAAAGTGTTTTCAGTGCAACTGTCAATGCACTAAGTAGGCAACGGTGTAACAGATCTCTCCAACGGACGAGAGGTCTTCATCAATGCGGTTATGTTCGTTGCAGCGCGGTCCCAATGGTCTAGTGGCGAGCTTTCTGGCCATAAATGCCATTCTAACCATTCGGGGCATCGGTCTAATGGTTATAATGTTTCCAACGGCTATATTGGTTCACCATGGTGAAGTTCCATGTGGCGCTATTCTGATATCCCCACAAAGTTCCAGTTTTGCAAATTTTCCTTCTGTGAAGTTCCCTCTAGAACCTTCTGGAACTTTTCGACCTTTGCTCTCTTCTTACTGAGTTTTCTAGCCTTCTTCCTAGTGATCTTCGTCTCGGTATTCCTCTTTCCATTGTGATTCTTATCTCCTTTTGGTATAGTAACTTCACGCTGTTGAGATTCTTTCATAGGATTAGAGAGTAATATTGCTTCTCTATCTGGGGTAGGTGCTCTCTTCGTCTATGAATCTTCTTGTGTTCGTTCAACTTTGATATCCAAGTTTCTGGTTCTAAATAGCTTCAATTTGTTCTCCTATTCTTCAATTAGGTGTGTTATCCTTCTAGTCATGAACTCTTTTAATTCTTTATTTTTCTGCTCTAAGACTTCCTCTTCTTTTCTTTTGGCCTCGTCCTTTTCAATCCAAGGTTTCCCTAGTAATATAGAAAATGGGGAATTGTTCTCAATAAATTTAACAACCTCAAATTCTTCCTCTGTCAAAGTTCCATGAGCACTCATAGTTATCTAGGTGATATTTCCACATAGGGTTATCATCTTTCCTCTGAATAACCCTATTCCTCCCAATGAAGGAACCATAGT
>ML785089.1:460079-480566 GCA_009831015.1 Picea engelmannii | reverse complement strand
CCTCTGTCAAAGTTCCATGAGCACTCATAGTTATCTAGGTGATATTTCCACATAGGGTTATCATCTTTCCTCTGAATAACCCTATTCCTCCCAATGAAGGAACCATAGTAGGATTTCCTAAAATTTCCCAAGTTATTTATGTCTTGATATTCACCTGTGTTTCCTCATCCAAAATACAGTCAATGTTGAAGTCTCCTATTCTTGATTCTATGCATTCTTTTTCTTTGAAGATCTCTGATAAGATGATATTTCGGTGATCATTTAGGGTTTATTTAATTTGTAGTAATACATCCTCTAATTTTTTCAGGGGTTCTGCCATGGTCTCAGTGTCTTGATCTTCCTTAGTGTAGTCTTGTCTCATATTCATTCAGTCAAGCTTAGCAATCATTCTAGGAAAATCTAAAACTTCATGATCCATAGCTTTACAACAAAGATAATTAGGTCTTCTACTAGGACATTCCTAAGCAAGATGTCTCGGTCTTATGCACCTGTAACAAAGGGTTAGTCTTCTTTTTCTTTGACAGGATCCCCATCCTTTCCTGTACTGCGCACTGGGAACATAGTAGCTAACCTGCAAAAAATTCTTTCTAGGGTCCTACATCCATTTGTTAGTCCAAACATTCGTTCTATGCATAGGAATAACATATCTTTCACTATTCTTATCAGATCTACTCATATCAAATCTTATTTCTTCTAGTTGTTCCCTACTTTTCAAGCTAGGGAAAAATTTATTAAGCATACCTAGATCCATACTTTTGAAACAAAAATTTCCACTTATCTTACCCTTTCAATCAAAACTTTTTACTGTTCTTACCTTTATCAGAGCACAAAGCTTTAGGAACTTACCTCTTTTCTTTAGATCTGACTCTTCTTCTTGGCACAGAGATTCATAGGTCAAGTAGAATTCTGCATACTAGGGCAACAGATCTACGCATGTATCTTTCTCTTCTCTTTAGTTCCCAACAATCATAGTTTCGATCCCGACAACGGAACTATTTGTTGGCACAGGGGCAGACCCAGGGTTCAATGCTACAACAATGCACCAACAAAACCCTAACTACTAGCCCTTTCGGCAACACCTGTGAAGTAGATGAAGTCTCACCCGAGGTAGAGGTAAGGGTGGTTGCAGGACTCAAGTGTTTGCAACCTTAGCTAGGACACAGATCTGTGATTGTAACACCTTAACAGAGAACTTAGCAGTTACAATTCATCAATATTCACCTTTAGCTTACAACGCGGATAAACCCTAATAATAAAGCAACGAAATACTTACACAGATCCAATAGATTCAAGCACTAAGCATACCAACATAGATCAAATCTGACATTCATTCACATTATTCAGCACTAAGCTACCATATTAGATCCTTCTAAGCATATATTAGAGCACTAAGCACTCAATCACATGGATAAGAGAATAACCATAAAGCACATAGCAATCACAACACAGAATATACGTGGTTCACCCCCACCCTAGGGCTACGTCCACCAACTCTTTGTCTTTTTTATTAGCTTATTTCAGTCTTCTTACATGCACAAAGCCTCAAAACCAACTTTGCAGAGGACATGAGATCTGCGCACCTTGCTAGATCCTCCTTCTGAGTTAGGTTACAGCACAAAGCCTACATACAATCCCTTACCGTCACTTGCACTTAGCTTTGCAAGTCCCACACAACATGCACAAAGCAATTATAATCATTACTTGCACTTAGCACAACTTACAACTCTTCGATCACATAGATCAAACTACTTCCTACATCACCTAGCTTTCTATTTATACATTACAAAATCGGGCCTAAACATGGGTAAACCCATGGGCTGACATCCCATACCCATTACATAAGCCCAAAACCCAACAAGACCTAAAAAGGGGCCGAGATCCCGTGATCTCCGCTTCGACTTGCACTCCTCTTTCGATAGCCTGTTGAAGTCCCAAAAATAGGTCAAACATGACCAAGGATCCTCAAAACTTGGTCAAGGACCAACAATAAACATATAGTATTCAGACACATTGATTGAGCTTCTGCGTGGCACTATACATTAGCAGGATTATAAATAAATTGTAATGTTCTTAGACTGTTCTTGAGCTTTATTTTTCCTCCTGTAATGTTGTCATACTGTTCTTGAGCTTTATTTCTCCTCCTTGTTATAGAATTGGCCATATAATTTCTCAATTTCCCTAGCATGGACTAAAGCTGCCATGCAACATGCAACACTTGTTTACTTTAGGAAAACTTAGAAACTTTATGGATACTATGTTAAGGATATAGTTTTCCATCTCGTCTATGTTTAACTTACTTCAAATTTTCATTTATATGTTAATACTATGTACTAAGTTTACAATCTATCAACATGATTTATTTTTAATGTTTTAGCTTTTGTAATTAACCATAAAGAAAGTAAGCCACTATATTTTTAATGTTAAGTTTTCATAATGATTCTTTCATGATTTGTAGTGATAAAATTGCTTTACTTTTTGGTTAATCGCTAAGATACCTTGAAATGTCACTAATCCACCACCATGGTATTTTCATTTTCACCATATCCATTTATATATAAATGACATTATGAACAATGTTTAGTCACATTTTTATTTATTTATCTAATAGATCTTATTAATCTTACACAATGGTAAACAACATCATCCTTATAATTTTTATATTATTATTTTATTAAAGTAATTTTCATTGTTAATGATGATGATATATGTTGTCCCTTAAAACCATCAACATTTATCAAACTAAATCTTCAAAATATAGATGTTAAATTTGAACATAGAGGAAATTAAAGCACCAATGTCATTAGAGTTTTTGTAAGTTAGGTGGTCCTAAAGAGTTCTCTTTGATAGAGCGTCCGCTTCACAGTTGAAGGATCTTGGAAAATACTCATTGTAGTTTATCTCTTTGTAAAATGTTTTTATATCATATATAAAACCGAGAGAATTTTTTCATGGAAAAAGGTGGTCCTAAAGAGTAATTAAGTTGAGTAAATTTATGTTTTATTTCAAGTATCCTCATAAATGTTGTCAACCTATACTTCATAACCACATAAAATAACTTAGATAACTAATAAATTCTAATTGAAATCAATGCTTAATTATTAATTGTAAGATTGAAGTTTTTGAAGGTGTTATCACCATATAAAATTGGAGAATAAATAATTTTCTTAAATTTAATTATCATAATCTTGATTTTATCAATTGTAATGGTAAGTTCATAATGTTAGCAAAATTGTTGGAGAAATACTTAAATAAGAAAGTGTGTAGAATGCACATGTACATCCCAAACTATATATAAAATATTCTAAAGATTACATAATCAAGGGGCATTGGAAATAGGTGTTTGGAAGGTCAATATACCTTGCAATATATTTAATCACTTTGTCTTCAACCTAAACTTTAATTATCAACAAAGATATCCATAAAGATTTCACTAGGTCTCATATATGGCTAGAAAGTTGTTATGATCACCATATTTCTAAATTGAACAAATGACATATCCTTAAGACTTTAAGAGATGTCATTAATAGGTAATCAAAAGATTAATATGAAAATATAAGGAATCAATTAAAATTAGTGTGAGTTAATTAGCAATGATCTTAATAGTGATTAAAATAAGTAAATAAAAAATATACAAGCCTAAAACATAGTTTTTCACAAAATTATTATTTTTTAAAATCAAATATTATAATATAAAAATAATATAATAAAAATAACTATATTATAATAATAATAATAATCTATCTTTAAAATCACTACCAAGCCAGACACCAAATTAATGTATGAGACTTCTTGGATAACCTCTTATGAGAAAACACCTATTCTTAACCATTAGATCCAAATCACCAAATTAATAATTGATAAGAATTTTTAAATTATATATAAAATATGCTTAAATGCTAAATAACATAAATCCATTCAAAATTTTATATACTACTATCCATTCAAAATTTTATATCATACTATACTAATAAAATTTTATATTCTACTATACTAATAGATAGTAGTATTTGATATTGATTTGGATAAAGAAATGATGTGAATAAAAACAATGTTTAATTGTTGAAAGTTTGCAAAATTTTGATATAATTTTTAAAAGAACCAATTTGATTAAATACAGTTTTTGAAAAATAATGATAAACAAAAATAAAAGTAATAAGTATGTTTTTTAAATTTAAGATAATTATAAAGTGAAATAATATTTTTTTTAATAAATTAAAATAATAACATATTATTTTATTGTGAAAGAATAATGACAAATACAGGTGAAGGGTAAATGAAATAATATTTTATTTAATAAAATAATTTTAAATACAATAAAATAACAACTTTGTTAGAAATAATTTCCGAAAAATGTTACAAATGAAAATGTAGGGTGATCATTAAATGAAATAAAATAACAATTCTATTGAAGACAGTTTCAGAAAAACAGTACAAATAACAATAAAATAAAATAACAACTTTGTTGGAGAGAATTTCGGAAAAATAGTGACAGGTGATCATTATAGGAATAAAATAAATAAGAACTTTATTGGAGATAGTTTCGAAAAAAATAGTACAAATGAAATGAAAATGTAGAGCAATTATTAAATGAAATAATATTTTAGTTAATAAAATAATTGTACATAAATATTCGAAAAATTCGTACGGAAAGTGTTAAAAATAAACTTTTGAATTTATATTCGATAATTTCATAGGAAACTTTGGAATTTAATATTCCAAAATTTCGCTTCGAATTCCATATTCGAAAATTTCGCACTATAGAAAGGGAGAGGGATTAGTATTCGAAAAATTCGTAGAAACGTATGAGAAAATTTATTAGAAAAGTAAGAAACTTGGAAATTTTAGAAACTTATGAGAAAATGTCTTTTCATAGTCTCCATGGGAGTACTTTATCTCTTCGCTTTCTGTAAATTATTAACGAAAGAAAGCCACCGCCACCGTGTTCCATTATTTGCAAATTGTAAAGTTATTATCGTAATGATCCCGTTATTTGCACCGAACTTTAAAGTTATTTGTCGCCGATTAATTCTCGAAAGTTTTGCCGTTCATTATTTCTTCCCGAGATTCGAGGCGATTAAATTGCTCGAAGTTACGTGGAACCGTCATTTATATAAGTTACCAGGGCTGATAAATTTGAGATTAAAATTTAATTATTTTGAGAATAAAAATAATAAGTGTTGAAAAAAATACATTTCACATAGTGGAAAGAGAGAGGGTTACTCTTCGAAAATTTGCCTTCTTAATTTTCGGAATGACAAATAGTAATGTTATTAAAAAATAAAAATATTTTTCTTTCGAAATTACAAATTGTAAAGTTATTAAAGAAAGCAATAGGAATGACGAATTGTAAAGTTATTAGTCCGTGAGGGACTATAGCATTCAATAACGTTGAATGACTATTAGATTTTGTGTTGAATTATTTTTTTTTTTTTTTCAATGTTTAAATGTTTAACATAGTGTCCCATGGGATAGCACAATTGGTTAAGACATACGCACACTCTTTCAGTTTGGGGAGAAGTCATGAGTTCGAAACCTGTGTTCCTTGGGTCTGCGAAGCTTTATCACTCCCATACCAACTACTATGTGGAGAAGTATTGGGGTGGGTTTCCAGCACGGAATCTCCAACGTGGAAAAAAAAAAATGTTTAACATAGTAAACTGTTAATAATATTTTTTTTAATATAAATAAATAAAAAACTCGTTTGTATACCATATTATTGGCTTTCAGCTTTCACTTCTTATTTCATAAATGACGGCTGAGTGCATTAACATCACTGCGTAATATTTATTGCGGATTAGATGTTATTGTATGGTTAGTAAAGTTTGGCGTCGGAGAACATTAGGTGATACTCTTACAATTTGGTGAGTTAAAACATTAGGTGCATGTATTGGGTTGTTTGTATGTCGGGTGAACATTAGGTTGCAAATACATAAAGAATGTGGCGGGGCGTCGATACCATTGTCTATTGGATTGTTTATTGGGCTTCAACTTGGAGGCTTTATAGCATTTAATATTTCTTACTTGGTAGAAATGGATATTAATTACTTCTTTAGAAATGTATTTATTGTTGCTCTAATTGAATAATGTGATATTTATTGCAGTATCGAGTAGCGCTTGGTGCAATGTCGAAGGATGGATGATTTGCAGCACTAGATTTAAATACATAGTTAATTGTAAATATGAGCATGTTTAAACACAGATTTCATAAACAATAAAATTTACATATAAATCATAATTAAGAATAGCAATTAAAATGTACATATAAAGGATAATTAAGACTATGAATTATGAATTTGTCCTTCAAATTGCTTCTACACAAATTTTCTAGATCTATGCAATGTTGGATCTTTGCAAAGTTAAGGTAGTGTAATAAGAAAGATTTTATTTCTATCATGCGCGGTGCAAGACTTGTGGATGGCGCGAACAGTAACAGGTATTGGTTCAGTCTGTGATTCAGAATTCATCTTGCTAATTTATTTGGAAAGGAATGCTCATGTGTGTTTACATTTATGTTGAAAACTGTAGACTTGGTATCATTAACATCACTATTCCATTATTCTTACAATTAAACTAGATTTTTTTTAATTCAATTCCAGAATTTTGATACCAGAGTTGTTGTGATCAGATAATTGCATTTGAAAAGGACAATTACAGTCGATGAAAAAGAAAGAAGCTGTGAAGAATTGAGGGAGAGGTTATATGCAACTTTACATTCTTTTTCGTAATATTGTTGGCCAAAATTATATTCATAGTTAGCAAGTTTTGCATGTTTAGAAGTTGTGGGGCAGTCCGAAGCAAAATGGTGTCAGAGACCAAAAAAAGGGCTTTCCCACTTTTCATAATGGTGTCAGAGAGAAAAATGGTGTCTTGTGCTCATCATCACTTTTCATACGACTAACCATATGCTTATAACCGACCTCTGGTTTAAAATTTATTGCATGTTAAAGTTTTCAGGTTTCCATTGGAGTTGTCCCTTTATCTGAGTCAAAGGCTTACCCGTTTGTATCAGAGCCTATCCTTCTTTCAAAACGCTTCCTTATGGTGCCAAACGACCAGGTGTTATAACCTTGTTCCAACATAAGCTACTAAGGTGTCGTCAGGATCATTCTTATGGAAGTGTCAATCCATTTTCCCTTTAACTTTAGCAGATAGTCTTGTATGTCATCACCAGACTAGGTGCTAATATGAGAAGGAAGTCGACTGCAATATTGGGCTTTTACAATGCTTTTAGTAGTGGTCTTGGTGGATGGCATAGAGTCAAAAAATATTCCCTGATACATTATTTGGGACATTTGTTTCTTTACTTTCAACACCACAGGTCCCAATTAAAAATGGGAACCTTGAGTTTCATCGTCTTGTGCTCGTGAGCACCTTTCATATGATTTCCACGATGCTTATAACTAGCCTCTGGTTCAAATGTTGTTGCGTGTTAATTTTTTCTGGTTTCCATTAGTGGTGGTTCAGACAACCAGGTGTTACAACCTTGTTCCAACAACGACTGCTATGGTACTGTCACGCTGCTTCTTATAGAACT
Organism: Picea engelmannii; assembly: GCA_009831015.1. Classification (NCBI taxonomy): domain Eukaryota; kingdom Viridiplantae; phylum Streptophyta; class Pinopsida; order Pinales; family Pinaceae; genus Picea; species Picea engelmannii. Next base: position 473,032 of record ML785089.1, on the reverse strand, counting down.
GTCGATCCAATTGTCCTTTAACTTTAGTGGCTAATCCTTTATGTCGTCACCAAACCGTATGTTATGACGAGATGTTTGTTTGTGGGGGCCATGGTCCTGTGACACATCATGTCCATGTCATTGTGTTCCTCATCCCTCTTATATACGATGAAGGAAGGGAACCAAGAGTTGGAACCCTATGTCACAAGGGTTCTAGGATAACAACCATCGGGCTTGCTAGCATCACCTTTTCCTTGTGTATTGGAAACATGTTCATATATTTTTTTATCTTCAACATTCAATCTTTCCATGTGATAAGGAGTCTGACTGTAATGTTTTTTATTTTATGTTTTTTGTCTGATGTACTTACATACCTGTTATTGCTTTTGTGTCTAGGGATAGGTTACTTTGAATACGAAATGTTAAAGTTGAGAACGCCAAAGCTAGAGCAATCAAGAAAGGAAAAGAAATCAGGTGTGCATTGTGGTATCTGCATTGTTCTCTTTTTCTTCATGTTTGCATAATTTGCTAGACATTGCTTGGAAATAACTTGTTCCACACAAATTAGAAGATGACAGAAATAGTAAATGTTGAGAACTATCAAATGAATAGAGGGTCGAGTGTAGATACCAACATCAACAAAGTTCTAAGTAACAACATTCTTTTCACATTAGTTTCATTTTCATACACTGCAGGGGACTGTCTATTTGATGCATTTCAAGATCTATTGCATTTCCATTATTCTTTAGTTAAGCCACACCATGGCATGGTGGCTCACTTCCTCTTGTTCTTACACAATGGCAATGTTGATGCATTAGAATCATTTTAGTATGAATTGGGATCTGAATTTTTGTATCGGTTGCATGACATTCATGATGTTGGTGCATATCTTTTAAAAGTGCGGTTATATACATATCTGAACCAACCTGGAAACAAAAGAGGGATATAGGGTGATATGTTTTGCATACGTTGGCTAGCCAACTAGCTAAATATATCGATCACAGTTTGGTCAGTAAAAAGGAAGAGAAGGTACTTTCTATTCAACAAAAATGCAAATAGAGATACGTATTTCATCTTGTTCCATGACAGTAATCCTCCTAGTGGTCATTATGAACCATTGCTATATAAAAGTGGTGCATACCTCCAGCCCTCAAGCCGAGATCTGCTCATGATCGTTCTAAATCTTCCTTCCTGAGTCTGATTGACTCTTTGGTTTTCCCCATAGGGAATCCCTCACACACTTGGTGGTGTATCCACAGGTCCTTATGAGTATGTCCCGTGTGATCAACCACAAAGCACCACTCAAGTCTCCTGATCTCAGTAAGATCGTGCCCTTCGCTGAATCGGGACTTCGAGTTTCGCGATTCCACGATCCCTGTTGTCGAGAGTTCCTGTCTCTACAACCTCGGAAACCCGAAATGTCGAATTTCAATGCGTTCGGCAAAGGATGGCTTCTCAATGGGATTTTCACTTCATCGGGGTTTCGGACTTCGTGACTTCACAAATCCGGATGCAAGGCTCCCAGCCCTTCGACCTCCAAAACTCCAAAATGGTCAACAAGGTTTGACTCTGACTATTTGACGAAGACACGCCACCTGTCCACTCAAATGATTTCTATCTCTGACGTGGACTCTCGCCACCTATCCTTCTTCCCGGCTTTCAAGACTTGAACAAGCCTTCGACTATCGTCCCCCTTACACTTCAAAATCTCGAATTCCGAAATCCTTCACTTAACAATTCTTTTCGCGATTCGGGAGTTAGAATGACCACGGATTTTGGCTTACACTCCAGACTTACAAACTCTGAATCCTCGAAATGATTTGACGGATCACAACAGATCACGATCAACCGTCCACATTGATTCCTGATACCAAAGTGATGGGTTCGTCCGCCCCTATACACCTTGCAGCTTTTCTGGATCCTACGGTCCTCGCGACTTCGCGAGCTCTCCTCGGAGAATTTCAACTGCTTGTTCCCTCCTTGACATCTTCTACGAAATGAACCAGTGTTCCCCCACCGGGACTTAACTTCTGTGAGACATTTTCAATCTTCGTATCCCTTTGAGTACTTTCAAAGGTGCTGACCCTCCTGAGCTTTTGCTTGCAACTCAAGTCTTGAAAGGACTCCTGCGCGCACTCCTTGCAGAAATATTTCAAATACTCTTCGACTCTGTGCACCCTCTGCAACAACAATCCCTCACCTTTCAACCTTAGTTGATAAGGTTAAGGTATCAACTAGCCTGCGTACACCTTGCACAACTTCTGTGCTCCGCCTGCACTTCTGCTGGAATGAGAACAACAATATCTCTCCTGAGCTTTCTGAGATAAAACTCAGAACCTTGGTCAACGCACACCTTGCAGACATTTCACTGCACTCCTTGTAGGAACTTCTCTTACTCAGGAAGAGAAACAATTGAAACTCATTCTCTCTCTCTCTCTCAGACTTCAGACATTCAGCATGAAATCATACATTCAACATAATATTTAAAGCAAATGCATAATAGAGAGAATAAAACAACTGTAAGCATGCCATTTACTAGGTATAAACATAAAACATCATAACACCATGAAATCTGACTCAAAGCTTCATTTATTAATTCAAAGCTCTTGTACATGGGTTCTTCTTTTCAACTCTCTGCTACAACTCTCCTCTTTTGTGCTATGATAATGTTACAATAATACAAGAGTGAGGGTGTCTATATCCATTTTCCCTCCTATGTTCTATAACTGTCTAATCTAACATTCATATCTACCTACTCTTACATTTAACAGACTTAAATGCCTCAATGTTCTACAAATGAGAGCAATCGCTCAAAATCTGTTTACAACCTCCAAGATATAAATGAAAAGTACACCATCTTCCTAACTATTACATTAATGCCTTTTAAGTTCAAAATTCAAAACGGTTCTTATGAAAACGTGTTCTTTTTCTTTCTTCGTGCGTCCAGCTATTTCTTTGGATTAGTCGCGTGCTTTGGGCTTTGCACGATGCTCCTGCATCAAAAAGATATTCCATATGCAATATTGGAAGATCTAATACCTACTTGTCCCTCATGTGCAAATAGCTTGAATTCCATTGGAAACATTGTATGCATGACATGCATAGTTGTGAATTGGACATAACAGTAGCTAGTACAACTAGTTGTGGCGAGAGTCTGTTCACTGCACTTTGCTACTTGGTCATGACAAATTTTGATGTGAAGTCTCTAAGAATGTACGTTGTACATTCCTTTCAAAATTCACTTATAGGTGGAAATCATAACGCCTTTCGTTGTTTGAATCAAGATTTGACACCTGATGTTATGCAAAGTGTGCGAGTAGATGGGAGTTGGAAAATGTATTTGATAGACATGTCATTTCCATATGAAAAGGGAAATATAGGGAGTGGGCCATTTTGTTTTCACTGGGTATCAATCATATTTGAAGTAAATATTCAAGTTTGGTCGTCCGTTGCAGGTAACATTGTCAAGTACTGCATTGCTGATTCAAACTCTGATAAAACAATTAATATTATGTCATTTGAAAATTTGTTAGGGACCTCACCTCCCTAAAACCTCATATAGGTAGAATAATATAATTCCATGTAATAAAGGCCAATATTAATAAGTCCTAGCAATAAGGAAGAATAAGTCAAATGTAAGAAGACCTAATAGAAGCTTTTGCTTCCAGAAGGATATTCCTCTAGATGGTTCTTTTGGATAGATATATTTAATACAAATAGGAGTACAGGGTATGATAAATCTTGTCTTGGATATTATTGCTATAGAGCTCTACTCTGCTAGAGGTTTCCCCCTCGAAGAAGCAAGTGAACATTGTTATCATTAATCAAGGTACTCTTTCTAGTGTTATTCTGGTATTGTTCTGGTTATATCATTGTTTCTCTGCCATTTCTATTCTGCATACTATTTTATATCTGGAATACTACAAGTGGTATCAGAGCATCTTTCTCGATAGAAATTTGCGGGTTAATTTTTTTTTCAGGGTAGAGACATATTCCGACATCTTAAGGCTACAAATATATGTTGTTACACACATAAACCCGTGGTTGGGGAGTCATACACATAGGACATACAAGTGGTAATTAAGTGCACATATGTTGGCCACCATTGTAACCCATGTTGGTACCCCTTTGAGTGGTAGCACAACAAACATCACCTGTATACGGATCAACCTAGATCTCTTGAAGCCCCCCATAGATAAATTGATTGGCCGCTTGACTTCTATAGTGCCACTGAGAAAAACACTTGGGAAAATACTCTCTAGTACCTGGGTAGTCGAGTAGTATGGATAAGGGCATAGTCTAGCCTCCTTAGTTGGTGCCCTGAGATATTGGGTTGAGTACTACTATTGGACCCCTCACGTATATCAAAGAGCTATAGAACAGGGCAAACCCTTGTCTGTGGAAACCCCAAATATAATACCCCTGGGGATGGAAATAAACACAGAACAGACAATATCTATTTCCACGTAACTATGTCTTTTGCATTCGAGTTGTGAAATTACTACGCATTTCTTCCCATTAAGAATTTGGGCATTTCGTCACTGTAGTATTATATAGGCCGGTGTATATCTCTGAAGGAGTTAAAAAAAAGTGCAGTGGTCTCGTCAACACACTTATTTGGGACCTATCCCACTGGGTTCCTCTCTTTGCCCCATTTCCAGTGATACCTATCATTTTTAACACATTTTGTTTGTGGACCCTACCCTTCTCCGACACCCTTATTTGGCCTCTATCCCATTGGATCCCACTTTTTTCCTTGATCATAGTGGTGCCTATCATTTGACACCCTTCTTCTCAGTGGTCCCACCCACCCCTCCAAACCCCTTTTGTTTCCCCTATACCATTTGCCTGCCCATTTTTCCAAATGGCTACCACAAGAGCCCAAGAACTCAATACCTTGATTGTTGACACCCACCAGAGCAAGGAAGACATCAAGACTATCAGTTCCAACCTCAACTCAATCAATTCGGCTATTGATATCCTAAAGGAACATTTTTCCCACATAGAAGACCTCAGAGAACTCAAATCCACCTTTGAACACTTCATGGGTCGTTCCCATAACCCTTCCTCTTTTGAACAACCATCTTATCAAGATGACCATGACTCTTCCCATTACCAAGGTCCTCATACTACCCAATTTTCTTGAGACCTCCGCCCTCCTTGAATTGAGGTGAAAATTTTTGATGGATCAGATCCCACAGGCTGGGCCACCCAAATGGAACATTATTTCTCTTTGCATGGCATTATTGATTATTTATCCAAGCTTCATTATGGTGTTCTATATATGGATCTAGAATGATGGAAATGGTGGCAATGGAGAAAAAAGGCACACCAACGGTATGTTACTTGGACACATTTTGTGGTCGAACTTGATGACCGCTTTGACTCTAACACCCACCATTTATGCCATTTGACCAAGTTAAAGCAATCTGGGACAGTGGAAGACTTTATTTACTCATTTGAGCACTTGGCTTTCATAACAGGGGCATGTGAAATGCTTTCTTTAGGGAATGCTTTATGAGTGGCCTCAAAGATGAACTTTGTGCCCATGTTCTCATGGCATGGCGCCAGACTTGGTTGGAAGCTACTCAACGAGCCAAGGAAGCACAACAGATTGTATCCTCCCAGGCTTGCACCTCCTTTCCTCCTCTCCCTAAACCCACCAATTATGCCCCTCCTGCAACTCCCCTCAAGATCCAGAAATTAAGCAAGGATGAAATGGATGAAAGTCAACTCAAGGGTCTTTGTTATAATTATGATGACAAATATTTTCTCGGGCAAAAGTGTAAGGAATAGAAGATTTTTATGGCTATGACTGAGGATATTTCTGAAGAAGATGTTTTTGTTCCACCTATGGAGGAACTACCACCACCATCTGATATGACCCCACCCTCTGATCCACCAGACGTTGACCCGGTGATTTCACTCAATGCCCTCACTGGCTTCTCTGCTCCCCAGACTCTCAAATTAATTGGTTACATCAAAAATAGGAAATTCATCATCCTTGTGGACAGTGGTAGCACCCATAATTTTATTCATCACCGCATTTCCCAAGAATTCAATTGTTTCATCTGTGTCGTAAATAATTTTCAAATCATGATTGCCAATGGAAATTCCATGAAATGTGGGGGGCGATGTGAAAATGTGAGACTTCAAATTGGTCAGTATCACCTGAAATAACATATTTTTTCTATAGACATGGGTGGTTGTGACATTGTTCTTGGTGTCAAATGGTTACACACTCTAGGCCCCATTCTCATGGATTTTAAGGACTTAACCATGCAATTCCAATAGGAGGGACACCAGTATAAGTTCCAAGGCATCAAAACAGGTTCTCATGGGATCATCATTTTCCATTGCATGGAAAAGATCCTCATAAAAGGTCATTCGGGAATTATAGCCCAACTCCACTCCATTCATGTTGTTGAGACACCTTTTGTGCATCCCGACCTCAAATCTATCCTCTCCCACCACCAAGTTGTTTTTACCACTCCCAAAGAACTTCCCCCTTCCCGTGGAGTCCATGATCATTCCATCCATCTCATCCCAGGAAGTCTTACTCCCAATGTTTGGCCTTATCGTCATCCCTTTGCCCAGAATAATGAAATTGAGAAAACAGTTCATGAATTTCTCGAAGGAGGTGTTATCCATCCCAATACTAGCCCCTATTCTTCTCATGTGGTCATGGTACTCAAGAAAGAAGGTACTTGGAACATGTGTCCTGATTTTCGTGCCCTCAAAAAACTCACCATCAAAGACAAATTCCCCATTCCTATCATTTATGACCGACCTCTTGGATGAATTGAGTGGTGCTCAATACTTCACCAAACTCGATCTACGTTTTGGCTACCACCATATCTATATGAAAGAAGAAGACAATCCCAAGACTACATTTCGCACTCATGAGGGTCATTATGAATTCTTGGTAATGCCCTTTGGATTGTGTAATGCTCCTTCCACTTTACAAAGTCTTATGAATCATGCCTTCCATCATTTTGTATTAGTTTTCTTTGATGAGATTCTCATCTATAATAAAAATTGGCCATCCCATCTCTCCCATGTGAATCAAGTTCTCCATCTACTCTCTAAGCACCAACTTTTCCTCAAACATCTAAATGTTCCTTTGGTGCCTCATAAGTGGAATACCTAGGTCATATTGTCAGCAAGGATGGAGTCTGAGTGGATCCTAAGAAAATTGAATCTATGCAGGATTGGCCTTTCCCTAAAACTCTTAAGAACTTCCATGGGTTTATGGGTTTAACGAGCTATTATAAGAATTGTGTTCAGAATTATGGAAAAATTGAAGATCCTCTCACTTCTCTCCTTAAAAGGAATGATTTCACTTGGACTTCAACTACGGATCATGCCTTCCAAGCCTTGAAAGATGATATGTGCACGAATCTTGTCCTAGCACTTCTAGACTTCACAAAGGCCTTTGTATTGGAATGTGATGCTTCTGGGAAAGGAATTGGTGTCGTACTCATACAAGATGGCAGGCCTTTGGATTTTGGTGTCGTACTCATTATACATGTTGTGGCTCTCTAGCATCCTTATTTAATGGGTCAGCGATTCCAAATCAAAACTAATCATTAGAGTCTCAAGTATTTCCTGGAACAATGAATTTCATCCCCGATGCAACAAAAATGGGTGACCAAGCTATTTGGCTATGATAATGAGATTATTTGCAAGAAACACAAGGAAAATGTCATGGTCGATGCTCTTTCCCAGAAATATGAAAAAGACAGGTCCCTTTTCTCCCTCTCCTTCATTGTACCAGATTGGGTCCAATCTATTCGTCAGGAATGGCTGCAAGACCCCAAAATTTCTAGCACGCGGACCACCAATTGCAGCACAATTCTTCAGTTTCTCCAGGGTAATATTGGCACAATGAAGAGATTCACTACAAAGTCCATTTGTGTTTATGCAAATAATCACAACTTAAATCCACAATTCTTTCTGAACTTCATGCCTCAACCACAACTGGACATTCAGGGTTTACCAAAATCTATGAACGGGTCAAACGTTCTTTTTTATGGGATGGTATGAAACATGATGTCTGCACCTTTGTAGCTGAATGTGAGGTCTGACAATGCAACAAGGGAAAAACTGTCAAATTTCTAGGCATACTCCAACCTCTTATGATTCCCCCTACTATTTGGCGAGATATTTCTATGGATTTCATTGTGGGCTTACCTAAATCGGGAAATAAGTCAGTCATCATGGTGGTCATAGATCATCTCTACAAATATGCTCATTTTTTTTCTCTTCAATAGCCATTCACAACGACCAAAGTGGCTCAAATAATCATGTATAATATCTTCAAGCTTCGTGGCATGCCTAATTCTATTGTATCTGACAGAGACCCCAATTTCACCAGAAATTTTTGGCAAGAATTTTTCAAGCTACAGGGCACCCAATTGCATCTCAGCACTGCCTATCACCCCTAGACAGATGACCAGACTGAAGTTTTCAACAAGTGTTTGGAAACATGTTTGATGTGTTTTGCATTTAAGAGGAAAAATTAGTGGGCTCAATGGTTACCCATAGCTGAATGGTGGAACAACACATATTACCATACAACTACTCACTTGACTCCTTTTGAAGCAGTATATGGCCAAAATCCCCCATCGGTTCTCTCATATCTTCCATGGGTCTCGAATTTTCAGGATACTAACAACAATCTTACAGTCCAAGAGGCTATTCTTCGTGCCCTCAAAAACAATTTGGTCATGGCTCAAAATCACATGAAGCAACAAGACGATCAAGGTCATTCTGAATGACATTTTGTTAAAGGGGACCAAATGTTTCTTCAACTACAACCTTATAAGCAGACTTCACTCAAAGTTTCACACTTTCAGAAACTTGCGCCAAAATTTTATGGTCCTTATACAGTGCTCAAGCGGGTGGGATCAATGCCCTATCAGTTAGCTCTACCCAGTTAGTCAAAGCTCCATCCTGTTTTTCACGTTTCCTTCTTAAAGAAGGTGATGGGAACTAAGTGACAAACTCAAACTAGTCTCCCTGAGTTGGATGAAGAAGGTTCCATATGGTTGCATCCACAAGAATTTTTGTCCTAGCGAGAGCATCGTCTCCATCAGTGCACCATCAAGGAATTGTTATTCCAATGGAAAGATACAACTCTAGAATATGCCACCTAGGAGCCGACCACCATTCTACAACAATTTCCTCATCGTAAGCCTTGAGGACAAGGTTGTTCTTCAAGGGTGAGGGTATGTTAGGGACCTAAACTCCCTAACCCCTCACATAGGTAGAATAATATAATTGCATGTAATACAAGACAATATTAATAAGGCCTAGAAATAAGGAAGAATAAGTCAAATGTAAGAAGACCTAATAGAAACTTTCTCTTCTAGAAGGATCATCCTCTAGATGGTTCTTTTGGATAGATAGATTTAATATAAATAGGAGTAGAGTGTATGAGAAATCTTGTCTTGGAGATTATTGTAATAAAGCTCTGCTCTGCTGGAGGTTTCCCCTCGAAGAGGCAAGTGAACATTGCTATCATTAATCAAGGTGCTCTTTCTGGTATTGTTCTGGTATTGTTCTAGTTATATCATTGTTTCTCTGCCATTTCTATGCTAAAATATTTATGTTTTGCATACTATTTTATATTTGGAATACTACAAACTGATACATCACACATTCACTATGAACCATTCATCCAATATAAACCATTAGTAATACAAAATTGCAATGAAGGATGCACTTTGCAATGTAACCAGGTTGAAGTAAATGTAGACATGGTGGATGCAGGAAACTGCCATATCATTACAAGAACACTTAATCCAAGACATAATAACAATCACATTATGCTTCACGTCGATATACTCAAACAAGATCAACATGCATATGGTAAGGATTGGACAAGAACAACAATGTCAACAAGTAACAATGATGCCTTCAAGGTATCTCATCTTGAAGAATTTGAAAGCATTGCTAAGAAGCCTAGACTTTCATACCATCAAATGAAAAAAATAATACATGCAAAACACAATTGCATTGACATGTTCGTTGTTGAAGACAAGAAACACATGGCCAATGCAGAAGGATAGAAAACTACGCACCATGCACAATTGCATAGATCATGATTAGAAAAAATAGTGGTTCTAGCCCGCAAATCCAACGTCACTAGGAAAATCCATTTCCATCCCATGGACATAAATTCAGTTACCATAAATTGAAAAAGAACATACATGAAAGACACAAAAACAATTACTTTTCCAATGTAGTCCACCATCCTCATATGAGTCCAAACATAAGGTTCCATAGATCAAATAAAATTGTTTTCAATGTCAAGAAACAAAAACAACAAATACCCCTTGGCCATTTCCATGTACAAAAGAAAAATGCAAAGGAAGTCTATATGGAACAAATTAAAGACACACCTAGGATGACATGTGAAATTTGTGAGGAACTGCATTTTGAAAGGAACATTAAATATTTTACCGAGGACTTGGAAAGAGAATATATAAGCTTGAAATTGAATCACAAATTTGTTGGAAGATTGGTTGTTGTCATTGATGTCAACCCTAGTCATGGGTTTTGGACCGCGAGATTGATGAAGGTATTTGGACATGAAGGAAAATGCACATGTAGATACAAGACCCATGGATGGATAGTATACATCATGTTTTTTTCGGTGGTATGTGGCACGTCACGTGGATCCTCATGGTTGAGGAGAAATGAATTTTTGAAGATGACAAAGTGAATTGAAGAAGGAAGTACATGTAGGCCCTAAATATATTTAAAGAAAAGAATTACAAAATAAGAAAGTGTCAGGTTGGCTCTAATGTCAAAAGAAAGTGACATAAATGGTATAAATAAATATCATTATACATTCATTTTATACACAAGTCAAAATTCAAAGGAAATCAGAAGTAAAGAAGGACGAATTTCAAGGGAGGATGAACTCTTTTGGTGATGTGTTCTAAGGTATGTTATTTTCAGGTAATCTTACCATTTTTACTATAACGTTTTTTCTAGAATGATTCAGATGGTGAAATTTCTATGGTATTGAGAATACATATCAAGGTACCTTTGGTAAAAATTTCATCTCTTGATTCGCTATAATTATGGAGATACACTCTGTGGAATATAGGGTTTGTGACCAGTCCTGAAGCTAGTCAATAAACAGGTGTTCCGGGTAAAACAATCATAACTTATTCATAGAGAATCCAAATGAAGTGGGACAAATTTCATTGGAAATAGTACATACTTTAGTTTCTTGTGTGCAAGTTTTAGAATCGGATGTTAAATATTGAGCGTGGGGAATTCTGTGCAAGTTCACTCTCCTGAATAGACTAGAATTGAATAAAGTCTACCATTGTTTCTATAACTTCTTTTTGGGGAGGATTAAAGGAGTGAAACTTGGAGGAGTTTTAGAGAATACATTGAGTAATTTTATATACAGGATCAGAGTACTCCAATAATTGAAGAATTGCAGAAATTGAACAAGTCTCAGGAAGCATTATCAGGTTCTATGTGATGATTGGTTGATGGTGATGATTTAATGTGAAGTTTTATTATCTCTCGTATATTCTTGGGTGGAAGGAAGGGGAAAGGATGGAGAGTTAAAATATCTTTTGATATTGGAGGATTGTATCTTCCTCTTGGAGTTTTATCCCTCCCTTTACATTTGGAAGCTGTAGCTACCTTTGGAAGTCATTACTTCCCTTGAACAATAACTATTGATTATTTCTCATATATTGTGCATGGTGTATTGTGGTGTATTGGTGTAACTCTTATACTATTATTCATTGCTCATTGGATATAATTGAATGGTTTAAGTATAAGTTGAAAAATGTTATAAATTGTACTTGATACTGATTCACCCCCCTCTCAATATCAACAATTGGAATCAGAGTAGGTTACCTTCAGTGCAGTTTAACCACTGGAAGGAAGATCCTATGCAGAAATGGAAGACAACATTCCAAATGGGATTCCACCATTTGATGGAAGAAATTTTGAATACTGGAGTAATAGAATGGAAACTTACTTGAAATCTCTTGGGGCATATGTTTGATTCTCAGTTGCTTTAGGATACAATGCTTTGAAGAAACCAAAGACTACAGCTCAGAAGGAAGGAAAAAGGAACAACAAATTGGCAATAGATACCATCCTGGATGGATTGACAGATTCAGTAAAATACAAGGTGGGATCATGTGCATCAGCAAAAGATCTTTGGGACAAGCTACAAGACCTTTATGCAAGGGAAGAAGTAGAAGAAGAAGAAGAAGTTGAAGCAAATTACAACATCTCAGATTTCAAAGAAGAAAATAGAGATCAGTTCTTTTTCTTTAATTGTGAAGGAGTAGGACATGTTGAATTTGAATGTCCTCATCCAAGGATTGAAAGAGATGACACTAAAGAAGAAAATTTCAATGATGAAGAAGAAAATCATGAAGCAAAAATGATTCAACAAGAAGATGAGAATCTTAAAAAATTGAAGGATGTTGAGATTGAAAATAGCAAGCTCAAAGACACGCGTAGAAAACTAAGAAGTGAATTGGGTAGTTGTGAAAAGACAGTTGTAAGCTTGAAGAAACAATTAGAATACTTTGAGAAACTAAGAGAAGAAACCATTTCCTTGAAAACTCTACTCGAAGAAGCAAGAAGAATAGGAGAAGTAAAGAAGGTCCAAATGATGAAGAAAGAAGAAGATTGTGAGAAACTTGAACAAGAAGTTGTCTCATTGAGGAAGAGCTTAAGAAACTCTCAAGTTCCAAATGACTTAACACATCTTGGATGGATGGGTGAAACTTTATACAAAGAAGATGCAAATACCAACAAGAAGGTTGAAGAAAGAGCTACACAAACAATTGATGAGAAGTGGACTAGGATACCAGAAAGAAGGAATGATTACAAAAGAGATGAATATCCAAGAAGACCTCCTACCTTCAGGAATCAAAGAAGCTTCAATCAGTATGAAGGAAACTACAGAAGAGTAGATCATG
>ML785089.1:436545-451220 GCA_009831015.1 Picea engelmannii | reverse complement strand
TCATCAAAGAAAACTAATACAAAATGACAGAGAAAATGACGGAAGGCATGATTCATAAGACTTTGTAAAGTGGAAGGATCATTACACAATCCAAAGGGCATTACCAAGAATTCATAATGACCCTCATGAGTGCGAAATGTAGTCTTGGGATTGTCTTCTTCTTTCATACAGATATGGTGGTAGCCATAACGTAGATCGAGTTTGGTGAAGTATTGAGCACCACTCAATTCATCCAAGAGGTCGGTCATAAATGATAGAAATGGGGAATTTGTCTTTGATGGTGGGTTTTTTGAGGGCACAAAAATCAAGACACATGTTCCAAGTACCTTCTTTATTGAGTACCATGACCACATCGGAAGAATAGGGGCTAGTATTGAGACAGATAACACCTCCTTCGAGCAATTCATGAACTGTTTTCTCAATTTCATTATTCTAGGCAAAGGGATGACGATAAGGCCGAACATTGGGAGTAAGACTTCCTGGGATGAGATGGATGGAATGATAATGGACTCCATGGAAAGGGGGAAGTTCTTTGGGAGTGGTTAAAACAACTTGGTGGCAGGAGAGGATAGATTGGAGGTCAGGATGCACAAAAGGTGTCTCAACAACATGAATGGAGTGGAGTTGGGCTGTAATTCCTGAATGACCTTTTATGAGGAGCTTTTTCATGCAATGGGAAATGATGATCTCACGAGAACCTGTTTTGATGCCTTGGAACTTATACTGGTGTCCCTCCTATTGGAATTGCATGGTTAAGTCCTTAAAATCCATGAGAATGGGGCCTAGAGTGTGTAACCATTCGACACCAAGAACAATGTCACGGCCACCCCTGTCTATAGAAAAAATATGTTATTTCAGGTGATACTGACCAATTTGAAGTCGCACATTTTCACATCGTCCCCCACATTTCATGGAATTTCCATTGGCAATCATGATTTGAAAATTATTTACAACACAGATGTAACAATTGAATTCTTGGGCAATGCAGTGATGAATAAAATTATGGGTGCTACCACTTTCCACAAGGATGATGAATTTCCTATTTTTGATGTAACCAATTAATTTGAGAGTCTGGGGAGCAGAGAAGCCGGTGAGGGCATTGAGTGAAATCACCGGGTCAACGTCTAGTGGATCAGAGGGTGAGCTCATATTAGATGGCGGTGGTAGTTCCTCCACAGGTGGAACAAAAGCATCTTCTTCAGAAATATCCTCAGTCACATCCATAAAAAGATTCTATTCCTTACACTTTTGCCCGAAAAAATATTTGTCATCATAATTATAACAAATACCCTTGAGTTGATGTTCATCCATTTCATCCCTGCTTAATTTCTGGATCTTGAGGGGAGTTGCAGGAGGGGCATAATTGGTGGGTTTAGGGCGAGGAGGAAAGAAGGTGCAGGACTGGGAGGATAAAATCTATTGTGCTTCCTTGGCTCATTGAGTAGCTTCCAACCAAGTCTGGTGCCATGCCATGAGAACATGGACACAGATTTCATCTTTGAGGCCACTCATAAAGCATTCCCTAAAGAAAGCATCTCACATGCCCTCTGTTATGAAATCCAAGTGCTCAAATGCGGAAATAAATTCTTCCACTGTCCCAAACTGCTTTAACTTGGTCAAATGGCATAAATGGTGGGTGTTAGAGTCAAAGCGGTCATCAAGTTCGACCACAAAATGTGTCCAAGCAACATACCGTTGGTGTGCATTTTTATTCCATTGCCACCATTTCCATCRTTCCAGATCCAGATATAGGACACCATAACGAAGCTTGGCTAAATCATCAATAATGCCATGCAAAGAGAAATAATGTTCCATTTGGGTGACCCAGCCTGTGGGATCTGATCCATTAAATTTGTTCACCTCAATTCTAGGAGGKCAGAGGTCTCAAGAAAAGTGGGCAATATGAGGACCTTGGTAATGGGAAGAGTCATGGTCTGATCCGAATTATTTTCRGCACAAAATAAGATTCGAGATGTCATAAAGAAATGCACAGAGATATACCAGATAGTCAATAATATAACAGAAATGTATCAGAGATGCAACCATAAACATAGATATACAATAATACATGATTTCTATTAATGAAAGAAATGTACAGAGACTGTAAAAATACAGAGTGAAAGACTTGCTAGAATGGTGGCAGCTTATCTCTGAGAAGAGATGTGACAGCTACTCACATTCGCAAGAAGATGATTACAATGAGGCTATGAAGGCATTTTTACAATAAATAGGAATGCCAAAAACCCTAGAAATCCAAAAACCTAACCCTAGGACATGAAGCGCCAAAAGTCATGTGGGCCCCGTTTGGGTAAGTTAGTACATCAACTTCCTGGGGTCGTAACTTTTGCATACGATCTCCGTTTTAGGCGTATGATAGCTCGTTGGAAAGGTATCGTCAATGAGATTCATTTTGGGGGCTCAATCATGCCTTCGACTATCATTGCTCGGAAGTTAAAACCTGCTAAAAATAGTAAATTGCCAAAATTTCCATAAAACAGTTTTGAGCCAGTGGGAAAAGGTGGGTGGCCACCGATATCCACCTGGATCATGGTCATCTTGATAAGATGGTTATTCAGAAGAGGAAGGGTTATGGGAATGACCCATGAAGTGTTCAAAGGTGGATTTGAGTTCTTTGAGGTCTTCTATGTGGGAACATTGTTCCTTTAGGATATCAATAACTAAATTGATTGAGCTAAGGTTGGAACAGATAGTCTTGATGTCTTCCTTTCTCTGGTGGGTGTCAAAAATCAAGGTATTGAGTTCTTGGGCTCTTGTGGTAGCCATTTGGAAAATGGATAGGCAAATGGTATAGGGGAAACAAAAGGGGTCTGGAGGGGTGGGTGGGACCACTGAGAAGAAGGGTGTCAAATGATAGGTACCACTATGATCAGGGAGAAAAGGGGGATCTAATGGGATATAGGCCAAATAAGGGTGTCAGAGAAGGGTAGGGTCCACAAACAAATTGTGTTAAAAATGATAGGTATCACTGGAAACGGGGCAAAGAGAGGAACCCAGTGGGATAGGTCCCAAATAAGTGTGTTGACGAGACCACTGTACTTTTTTTTAACTCCTTCAGAGCTATACTCCAGCCTGAATAATACTGTAGTGACAAAATGCCAAATTCTTAATGGGAAGAAATGTGTAGTAATTTCGCAACTCGAATTCAAAAGACATAGTTACGTGGAAATAGATCTTGTCTATTCTGTGTTTATTTCCATCCTCAGGGGTAGTATATTCAGGGTTTCTAGAGACAAGGGTTTGCCATGTGTTATAGCTCTTTAATATACGTGAGGGGTCCAATAGTATTACTCAACCCAATATCTCAGGGCACCAACTAAGGAGGCTAGACCGTTCCCTTATCCGTACTACCCGACTACCCAGGTACTAGAGAGTATCTTCCCAAGTGTTGTTCTCAGTGGCACTATAGAAGTCAAGTGACCAATCAATTTATCTAGAGAGGGCTTCAGGAGATCTAGGTCGATTCGTATACAAGTGATGTCTGTTGTGCTACCACTCAAAGGGGTACCAACAGGGGTTACAATGGTGGCCAACAGATGTGCACTTAAGTACCACTTGTATTTCCTACATGTATGACTCCCCAACCATGGGTTTATGTGTGTAACGACATATCTTTGTAGCTTTAAGATGTCGGAATACATCTCTACCCTGAAAAAAAAAATTAACCCACAAATTTATGTCAAGAAAGGTGCTCTGATACCACTTGTAGTATTCCAAATATAAAATAGTATGCAGAATAGAAATGGCAGAGAAACAATGATATAACCAGAACAATACCAGAATAACACTAGAAAGAGTACCTTGATTAATGATAACAATGTTCACTTGCTTCTTCGAGGGGGAAACCTCCAGCAGAGCAGAGCTCTATTGCAATAATCTCCAAGAGAAGATTTACCATACCCTCTACCCCTATTTATATTAAATATATTTATCCAAAAGAACCATCTAGAGGAATATCCTTCTAGAAGCAAAAGCTTCTATTAGGTCTTCTTACATTTGACTTATTCTTCCTTATTGCTAGGACTTATTAATATTGGCCTTTATTACATGGAATTATATTATTCTACCTATGTGAGGTTTTAGGGAGGTTAGGTCCCTAACAAATTTTCAAATGACATAATATTAATTGTTTTATCAGAGTTTGAATCAACAATGCAGTACTTGACAATGTTACCTGCAATGGACGACCAAACTTGAATATTTACTTCAAATATGATTGATACCCAGTGAAAACAAAATGGCCCACCCCCTATATTTCCCTTTTCATATGGAAATGACATGTCTATCAGATACATTTTCCAACTCCCATCTACTCGAACACTTTGCATAACATTAGGTGTCAAATCTTGATGCAAACAACGAAAGGCGTTATGATTTCCACCTATAAGTGAATTTCGAAAGGAATGTACAATGTACAGTCTTAGAGATTACACATCAAACTTTGTCATGACCAAGTAGCAAAGTGTAGTGAATAGACTCTCGCCACAACTAGTTGTACTAGCTATTGTTATGTCCAATCCACAACTATGCATGTCATGCATACAATGTTTCCAATGGAATTCAAGCTATTTTCACACGAGGGACAAGTAGGTATTAGATCTTCCAATATTGCATATGGAATATCTTTTATATAGAAATGGTTCATAATGACCACTAGGAGGATTACTGTCATGGAACAAGATGAAATACGTATCTCTACTTGCATTTTTGTTGAATAGAAAGTACCTTCTCTTCCTTTTTACTGACCAAACTACGATCGATATATTTAGCTAGTTGGCTAGCCAACGTATGCAAAACATATCACCCCATATCCCTCTTTCATTTTCAGGTTGGTTTAGAGATGCATATAACCACATTTTTAAAAGATATGCACCAACATCATGAATGTCATGCAACCGATACAAAAATTCAGACCCCAATTCATACTGAAATGATTCTAATGCATGAACATTGCCATTGTGCAAGAGCAAGAGGAAGTGATCCAGCATGCCATGGTGTAGCTTAACTAAAGAATAATGGAAATGCAATAGATCTTGAAATGCATCAAATAGACAGTCCCCTGCAGTGTATGAAAATTCAACTAATATGAAAAGAATGTTGTTACTTAGAACTTTGTTGATGTTGGTATCTACACTCGACCCTCTATTCATTTGATAGTTCTCAACATCTACTATTTCTGTCATCTTCTAATTTGTGTGGAACAAGTTATTTCCAAGCAATGTATAACAAATTATGCAAACATGAAGAAAAAGAGAACAATGCAGATACCACAATGCACACCTGATTTCTTTTCCTTTCTTAATTGCTCTAGCTTTGGCGTTCTCAACTTTAACATTTCGTATTCAAAGTAACCGATCCCTAGACACAAATGCAATAACGGGTATGTAAGTACATCAGACAAACAACATAAAATAAAAAAATATTATAGTCAGACTCCTTCTCACATGGAAAGATTGAACAGTGAAGATAAAAAAATATATGAACATTTTTCCAATACACAAGGAAAAGGTGATGCTAGCAAGCCCGATGGTTGTTATCCTAGCACCCCTGTGACATAGGGTTCCAACTCTTGGTTCCCTTCCTTCATCGTATATAAGCGGGATGAGGAACACAATGACATGGACATGATGTGTCACACGACCATGGCCCCCACAAACAAGCATATCGTCATAACATACGGTTTGGTGACGACATAAAGGATTAGCCACTAAAGTTAATGGACAATTGGATCGACAGTTCTATAAGAAGCAGCATGACAGTACCATAACAGTCGTTGTTGGAACAAGGCTATAACACCTGGTTGTCTGAACCACCACCAATAGAAACCCAAAAAATTTAACACGCAACAACATTTGAACCAGAGGTTTGTTACAAGCATCGTGGCAATCATATGACAGTTGCTCACAAGCACAAGACGATGAAACTCAAGGTTCCCATTTTTAATTGGGACCTGTGGTGTTGAAAGTAAAGAAACAAATGTCCCAAATAATGTATCAGGGAATATTTTTTGTCTCTATGCCAGCCACCAAGACCGCTACTAAAAAAATTGTAAAAGCCCAATATTGCAGTCGACTTCCTTCTCATATTAGCACCCAGTCTGGTGATGACATACAAGACTATCTGCTAAAGTTAAAGGGAAAATGGATTGACACTTCCATAAGAATGATCCTGACGACACCTTAGTAGCTGATGTTGGAACAAGGTTATAACACCTGGTCGTTTGGCACCATAAGGAAGCGTTTTGAAAGAAGGATATGCTCTGATACAAACGAGTAAGCCTTTGACTCAGATAAAGGGACAACACCAATGGAAACCTGAAAACTTTAACATGCAATAAATTTTAAACTAGAGGTCGGTTATAAGCATCCGGTTGGTCGTATGAAAAGTGATGACGAGCACAAGACACCATTTTGCTCTCTGACACCATTATGAAAAGTGGGAAAGCCCTTTTTTTTGTCTCTGACACCATTTTGCTTCGGACTGCCCCACAACTTCTAAACATGCAAAACTTGCTAACTATGAATATAATTTTGGCCAACAATATTACGAAAAAAGAATGTAAAGTTGCATATAACCTCTCCCTCAATTCTTCACAGCTTCTTTCTTTTTCATCGGCTATAATTGTCCTTTTCAAATGCAATTATTTGATCACAACAACTCTAGTATCAAAACTCTGGAATTGAATTAAAAAAAATCTAGTTTAATTGTAAGAATAATGGAATAGGGATGTCAATGATACCAAGTCTACAGTTTTCAACATAAATGTAAACACACATGAGCATTCCTTTCCAAATAAATTAGCAAGATGGATTCTGAATCACAGACTGAACCAATACCTGTTACTGTTCGCGCCATCCACAAGTCTTGCAGTGCGCATGATAGAAAAAATCTTCCTTATTACACTACCTTAACTTTGCAAAGATCCAACATTGCATAGATCTAGAAAATTTGTGTAGAAGCAATTTGAAGGACAAATTCATAATTCATAGTCTTAATTATCCTTTATATGTACATTTTAATTGCTATTCTTAATTATGGTTTATATGTAAATTTTATAGTTTATGAAATCTGTGTTTAAACATGCTCATATTTACAATTAACTATGTATTTAAATCTAGTGTTGCAAATCATCCATCCTTCAACATTGCACAAGCGCTACTCAGTACTACAATAAATATCGCATTATTCAATTGGAGCAACAATAAATACATTTCTAAAGAAGTAATTAATATCCATTTTTACTGAGGAAGAAATATTAAATGCTATAAAACCTCCAAGTTGAGGCCCAATAAACAATCCAATATATCAACGCCCCGCCACATTCTTTATGTATTTGCAACCTAATGTTCACCCAACATACAGACAACCCAATACATGCACCTAATGTTTTAACTCTGCAACCTAATGTTCACCCAACATACAGACAACCCAATACATGCACCTAATGTTTTAACTCACCAAATTGTAAGAGTATCACCTAATGTTCTCCAACGCCAAACTTTACTAACCATACAACAACATCTATTCCGCAATAAATATTACGCAGTGATGTTAATGCACTCAGCCGTCATTTATGAAATAAGAAGTGAAAACTGAAAGCCAATAATATGGTATAAAAACCAGTTTTTTATTTATTTATATTAAAAAAAAAATTATTAACAGTTTACCATGTTAAACATTTAAACATTGAAAAAGGAAAAAAAAAAAAAAAAAATTCAACACAAAATCTAATAGTCATTCAACGTTATTGAATGTTATAGTCCCTCACGGACTAATAACTTTACAATTCGTCATTCCTATTACTTTCTTTAATAACTTTAAAATTTGTAATTTCTAAAGAAAAATATTTTTTTTTTTGAATAACATTACTATTTGTCCTTCCGAAAATTAAGAAGGCAAATTTTCGAAGAATAACCCTCTCTCTTTCCACTATGTGAAATGTATTTTTTTCAACACTAATTATTTTTATTCTCAAAATAATTAAATTTTAATCTCAAATTTATCATCCCTGGTAACTTATATAAATAACGGTTCCACGTAACTTCGAGCAATTTAATCGCCTCGAATCTCGCGAAGAAATAATGAACGGCAAAACTTTCGAGAATTAATCGGCGACAAATAAGTTTAAAGTTCGGTGCAAATAACGGGATCATTACGATAATAACTTTACAGTTTGCAAATAATGGAACACGGTGGCGGTGGCTTTCTTTCGTTAATAATTTACAGAAAGCGAAGAGATAAAGTACTCCCATGAAGACTATGAAATGACATTTTCTCATAAGTTTCTCACTTTTCTAAGAAATTTTCTCATACGTTTCTACGAATTTTTCGAATACTAACCCCTCTCCCTTTCTATAGTGCGAAATTTTCGAATATGGAATTCGAAGCGAAATTTTGGAATATTAAATTCCAAAGTTTCTATGAAATTATCGAATATTAAATTCAAAAGTTTCTTTTTAACACTTTCCGTACGAATTTTTCGAATATTTATGTACAATTATTTTATTAACTAAAATATTATTTCATTTAATAATTGCTCTACATTTTCATTTCATTTGTACTATATTTTCGAAACTATCTCCAATAAAGTTCTTATTTATTTTATTCCTATAATGATCACCTGTCACTATTTTTCCGAAATTCTCTCCAACAAAGTTGTTATTTTATTTTATTGTTATTTGTACTGTTTTTCTGAAACTGTTTTCAATAAAATTGTTATTTTATTTCATTTAATGATCACCCTACATTTTCATTTGTAACATTTTTCGGAAATTATTTCTAACAAAATTGTTATTTTATTGTATTTAAAATTATTTTATTAAATAAAATATTATTTCATTTACCCTTCACCTGTATTGGTTATTATTCTTCCACAATAAAATAATATGTTATTATTTTAATTTATTAAATAAAATATTATTTCACTTTATAATTATCTTAAGTTTAAAAAACATACTTATTACTTTTATTTTTGTTTATCATTATTTTTCAAAAACTGTATTTAATCAAATTGGTTCTTTTAAAAATTATATCAAAATTTTGCAAACTTTCATCAATTAAACATTGTTTTTATTCACATCATTTCTTTATCCAAATCAATATCAAATACTACTATCTATTAGTATAGTAGGATATAAAATTTTATTAGTATAGTAGGATATAAAATTTTGAATGGATAGTAGTATATAAAATTTTAAGGATGATGTTGTTTACCATTGTGTAAGATTAATATTGATGAATTGTAAAAATTAGGGTTTATCTGCGTTGTAAGCTAAAGGTGAATATTGATGAATTGTAACTGCTAAGTTCTCTGTTAAGGTGTTACAATCACAGATATGTGTCC
Organism: Picea engelmannii; assembly: GCA_009831015.1. NCBI lineage: Eukaryota > Viridiplantae > Streptophyta > Pinopsida > Pinales > Pinaceae > Picea > Picea engelmannii. The sequence continues at coordinate 441,859 of ML785089.1, read as the reverse complement.
CAGCTAAGGTTTCAGACACTTGAGTCCTACAACCACCCTTACCTCTACCTCGGGTGAGACTTCATCTACTTCACAGGTGTTGCCGGATCAATAGTTAGGGTTTTGTTGGTGCATTGTTGTAGCATTGAACCCTGGGTCTGCCCCTATGCCAACAAATAGTTCCGTTGTCGGGACTGAAACTATGATTGTTGGGAACTAAAGAGAAGAGAAAGATACATGCGTAGATCTGTTGCCCTAGTACGCAGAATTCTACTTGACCTATGAATCTCTGTGCCAAGAAGAAGAGTCAGATCTAAAGAAAAGAGGTAAGTTCCTAAAGCTTTGTGCTCTGATAAAGGTAAGAACAGTAAAAAAAATTTATTGAAAGGGTAAGATAAGTGGAAATTTTTGTTTCAAAAGTATGGATCTAGGTATGCTTAATAAATTATGCCCTAGCTTGAAAAGTAGGGAACAACTAGAATAAATAAGATTTGATGAGTAGATCTGATAAGAATAGTGAAAGATATGTTATTCCTATGCATAGAACGAATGTTTGGACTAACAAATGGATGTAGGACCCTAGAAAGAATTTTTTGTAGGTTAGCTACTATGTTCCCAGTGCGCAGTACAGGAAAGGTTGGGGATCCTATCAAAGAAAAAGAAGACTAAACCTTTGTTACAGTTGCATAAGACCGAGACATCTTGCTTAGGAATGTCCTAGTAGAAGACCTAATTGTCTTTGTTGTAAAGCTATGGATCATGAAGTTTTAGATTTTTCTAGAATGATTGCTAAGCTTGACCGAATGAATATGAGACAAGCCTACACTAAGGAAGATCAAGACACTGAGACCATGACAGAACCCCAGAAAAAATCAGAGGATGTATTACTACAAATTAAAGAAACCCTAAATGATCACCGAAATATCATCTTATCAGAGATCTTCAAAGAAAAAGAATGCATAGAAGCAAGAATAGGAGACTTCAACATTGACTGTATTTTGGATGAGGAAACACAGGTGAATATCATGACAAAAATAACTTGGGAAATTTTAGGAAATCCTACTATGGTTCCTTCATTGAGAGAAATAGGGTTATTCAGAGGAAAGATGATAACCCTATGTGGAAATATCACCTAGATAACTATGAGTGCTCATGGAACTTTGACAGAGGAAGAATTTGAGGTTGTTAAATTTATTGAGAACAGTGCCCCATTTGCTATATTACTAGGGAAACCTTGGATTGAAAAGGACCAGGCCAAAAGAAAAGAAGAGGAATTCTTAGAGCAAAAAAAGAAAGAATTAAAAGAGTTCATGACTAGAAGGATAACACACCTAATTGAAGAATAGGAGAACAAATTGAAGCTATTTAGAACCAGAAACTTGGATATCAAAGTTGAACGAACACAAGAAGATTCATAGACGAAGAGAGCACCTACCCCAGATAGAGAAGCAATATTACTCTCTAATCCTATGAAAGAATCCCAACAGCGTGAAGTTACTATACCAAAAGGAGATAAGAATCATAATGGAAAGAGGAATACCGAGACAAAGATCACCAGGAAGAAGGCTAGAAAACTCAGTAAGAAGAGAGCAAAGGTCGAAAAGTTACAGAAGGTTCCAGAGGGAACTTCACAGAAGGAAAATTTGCAAAACTGGAACTTCATGGGGATATTAGAATAGCGCCACATGGCACTTCACCATGGTGAACCAATATAGCCATTGGAAACATTATAACCATTAGACCGATGCCCCGAATGGTTAGAATGACATTTATGGCCAGAAAGCTCGCCACTAGACCATTGGGACCGCGCCGCAACGGACATAACCGCATTGATGAAGACCTCTCGTCCGTTGGAGAGATCCGTTACACCGTTGCCTACTTAGTGCATTGACAGTTGCACCGAAAACACGTTTGCAAATTGTATCCTAGCCAATTCATTGCTACCACGCTGTGTTTATTGAGATCGATACCAATTCTATTGCATTGCTCACTCATTCATCCACTCGAGTTATCCGATCTAAGCATGCATGTCGGACAAACTCAGTGCCACAGAGAAATCCATCAAAGAAGTTCTCATTGATCTCATGGCCAAGAAAGTAGTGTCTGCGGGTATTCAAGCATCATCCATGAGAAGAGTGCAAGCCTCTTTGTCAACTGCTCGCGGATCCGGACCATCCCGATCGACAATAGAGAAGAGAACCAAGCATAGAGACGACCTAGAAAATGCGAAGCTAATCCCAACCATATTACCCGACTATATCCCGTCTCTGGCCGGCGTGGTGAGTCATGAAAGCATCCCGAGGGGCTTTGACTACACCATGGTCACTGCGTACCTCCTGAAGGGGATACGTGCAGTTAAGACGTAGAAAGATAATATCGCGATGTTGAAGTTCAGTGACTTCAACTTAAGAGACCGCAAGAACCATAGTATGCTCACTCCTTATAAATACTTGACCAGGACGAAGGGAAAGAACTCGAAAATAATCCCCCAACAATGGACTATGAACCTCGCGCAGTCCACTCTCTTAAATGTGATGAAGATTCCACATTTTGGAAGGCACCAGGCGGTTAAAGCTTATGTTAATATCCTTCTCTCATGTTACCATGGTGGCTACCTATGGCTAGACCGACATATCACAGTCGATCCGTCGTTGATCCATAGTGTTATCACTGAAATTTTGTCCGCAACTGGTTACAAGAATCCAACATCTTCAAAGAGTTATGAGGTCACCCATGGACCAAAATTACCACAAAAGAATTTCCAAAAGGTCCAAAACTATACAACCAGTGATAAAATTAATGTGCGCTATGACTACACAGGGCACACATGCACATGCGCAAACCAGAAACGCAGGAAAAGCGCACATGTGCCCGATGCGCGACTGTGGTTTCTCAAAGCCATGCACATCTAAGAATGATGCATTTATGAGATTGGTCGGCCTCCCACCCACTTCTGGTTCAGCTTCCGAGTTGATTTGACACCCAAATCTAGACTGGATCCGATTGGGTGGTTGGTCAAAGACCTAAAAATGCCCTAATTAGCCTCTTTTCACACTACAAGTGTAATAACCCTTAATTATTAAGATGGTTAATTTAATAATAATCCTAAAGATTATCTAAATTGTATTTATATCATAAAATAATATTTCTAATTGGATATTATTAAATAGTGTACAGGAGGGTTAATGAATGATTAATTATTAAGTGAAGTCATTAATTGATTAAGTATTAAATTAATGGTTAAAAATAAAATATAATGTTAAATGGGGTTACGTATCCCATAGGGGGATAACGTAACCAATACGTAAAAGGGAAACATTTAGATAAAGGATAAGACAATTAATAAGTATTAAAGGAATGGATAAGGCATTAATAAAGGGATAAGGTATTTGGTGGGAGGAATGAATGTGCGAGGGCGGTGAAGGAGGAATAAGGGAAGTGGAGAAGCATGATGGAGGGGATTGATTCATGCATTTGACAAGAGGGGAGAACTTGGAGTCTTGGGAGAGTTGGTTTATAGTGGGATTTACAGTGCACAGGGGGGGCTGAGGAGGTTTTGGGCTCGGAGGGCTAGGACATCCATTGATGTCCTAGGGCTAGGCGTACTAGTCGGTAGGGTGGCTAGTTTTGGGGTGTCCTAAGGAGCAGGTTCAAGCGAAGGGAGCAAGCTACTGCGGATAGCATCAGAGTGAGGTATTTAAACTCAAATCTATGGATTGTTTGCTTAAATTTAGTACTTATTGCCAAATTTTATTTATGTAAGTATTGAGATAGTTTTGAAAATTATGAAAATTATACTTCTTAATAAGCTGATAGAAATTACAAAAAAAATTGGTAGAAATTTAAATGTTAACACAAATATGGTCTTTACATATGGTATCAGAGCATAGGTTTGAAATCTGAGCCTAAAGGGCCAAAACTCCAAGCTCAAATTGCCCTCCGCTCAACCTGCAAACAACTCCAAGCCCTAGCTCCAGTCCCGCCTGCAAACCAAACGAAACGCACTATTAGTCAATTGTATTAAATTACAAAAACCAATGTAATTCGTATAGTTCTCACTCTTGGCTAATTTAATTTTCATCTATAACCAGGAAATCAAGAAAATAAGAAAGATACATGTGTAGAAATTTAAGTGTCGCTGAAGAAAAGGTTGTTGGATATCAATAGTGAATCCAAAGAACAGAGTTGTTCGCCCTTGTCCAAGTTTAGTTTATATACATATAGTTTATAAAAGATTGAAAAAAAAATTAAAATAAAAATAAAAAAATAAAGAAACAGTTGGAAGAGAATCAATCTCATGCAAAAATGACGAAAGTTACCAGAAGCAGTACTTAGTTACCAGGAGCAGTGTTTCTCCCGCCGGGCTGCCTAGCTGAAACATCTCAGTAACTACTGGCAGATCCAGTGGAAGGCCAGAAGAGTAGGTATGGCCGTGGATGATGGTCAAGTGCTACGGAGAAACCAGAACGATCTGGTTGATCTGTTCTTCGACATACTGTTGCTCTGTATGAAGATTTCGAAGGTGGAGGACGAGATGCGCAGTGCAAGTCGAGCGGGGTAGAGCATCATTCATAGGCGAGCAGGCGAGTTGTCCCATGTCTAGTCAAGTGTGAAAATGTTATAGATGAATGGTATGGACGAGTGGATGAGGGGGTTGGGCTAGTTGAGTATGCGAGTGGGATAGGCGAAGTAGCATGTCTAGGCGAGCGGGATAGTCGAGTGGATGGATGGTAGCACGGCGAAGGAGGCTAGCGAGGGAGAGGAACGTAGTCACTCGATTCCTTATTTGGGAGAGGGCTGGGCGAGAGGCTCATGCAAAAATAAAGATAGTGAAGAAGCAGTATTGCACAGGCACGGAAGAGAATCTGCTGAAATCCTTGCAGTGCAACAAAAGAACATGTCCCACACTAACAGACAAAAAAAAACACAGCCAACAGACACACCAGTAGAATGTGCGCATGACAAGAAATAATAGAGAATGACATTTAGCATCCTGACCGAAACACAATGCAGTTTGAAAATAGACACCAAAACATATAAGTAAATAAAATAATTGCAGGGTAAAGATAGACAGAAATATAGTCTATATATGCATCATCTCTGTGTTAGCCAGTCGCCCCTACACGCACCTGTCCACGCACCTACAGCGAACACAAAATCCAGAGCCAACATTACTGTGATATTAGAGTCCTATTATCCATTTAAAATTACTTTCATACAGTAAATTGCCGCAATGTTCATTCATCGTGCACAAACTTGTCATTACCAGAGTTGGAATCCAAACCCTAATTGAATCAATACCCATAAATTCAAAAATAATAGAAAGATGTATGTA
>ML785089.1:409696-433446 GCA_009831015.1 Picea engelmannii | reverse complement strand
TTGGGACGTATGACTTAATCATTGGAATGGATTGGTTAGCAGCTCATCGAGCTTTGGTAGATTGTTTCGCAAAGAGGGTGTTTTGTGTCGATGATGAAGGAAGACCAATAGAGATCCAAGGTATACAGAGAAAAGTGTCGTTACGCTTTATATCAACTATGAAGGTCATAGTTTATATTCTTAATTATGGTTTATATGTAAATTTTATTGTTTATGAAATCTGTGTTTAAACATGCTCATATTTACAATTAACTATGTATTTAAATCTAGTGCTGCAAATCATCCATCCTTCGACATTTCACCAAGCGCTACTCGGTACTGCAATAAATATCGCATTATTCAATTGGAGCAACAATAAATACATTTCTAAAGAAGTAATTAATATCCATTTCTACCAAGTAAGAAATATTAAATGCTATAAAGCCTCCAAGTTGAAGCCCAATAAACAATCCAATAGACAATGGTATCGACGCCCCGCCACATTCTTTATGTATTTGCAACCTAATGTTCACCCGACATACAGACAACCCAATACGTGCACCTAATGTTTTAACTCACCAAATTGTAAGAGTATCACCTAATGTTCTCCGACGCCAAACTTTACTAACCATACAACAACATCTATTCCGCAATAAATATTAAGCAGTGATGTTAATGCACTCAACCGAAGTGAAAGCTGAAAGCCAATAATATGGTATACAAACGAGTTTATTTATTTATTTATATTAAAAAAAAATATTATTAACAGTTTACCATGTTAAACATTTAAACATTGAAAAAAAAAAATTAAATTAATTCAACACAAAATCTAATAGTCATTCAACGTTATTGAATGCTATAGTCCCACACGGACTAATAACCTTACAATTCGTCATTCCTATTGCTTTCTTTAATAACTTTAAAATTTGTAATTTCGAAAGAAAAATATTTTTATTTTTTGAATAACATTACTATTTGTCCTTCCGAAAATTAAGGCGGCAAATTTTCGAAGAATAACCCTCTCTCTTTCCACTATGTGAAATGTATTTTTTTTCAACACTTATTATTTTTATTCTCAAAATAATTAAATTTTAATCTCAAATTTATCATCCCTGGTAACTTATATAAATGACGGTTCCACGTAACTTCGAGCAATTTAATCGCCTCGAATCTCGCGAAGAAATAATGAACGGCAAAACTTTCGAGAATTAATCGGCGACAAATAACTTTAAAGTTCGGTGCAAATAACGGGATCATTACGATAATAACTTTACAGTTTGCAAATAATGGAACACGGTGGCGGTGGCTTTCTTTCGTTAATAATTTACAGAAAGCGAAGAGATAAAGTACTCCCATGAAGACTATGAAAAGACATTTTCTCATAAGTTTCTCACTTTTCTAAGAAATTTTCTCATACGTTTCTACGAATTTTTCGAATACTAACCCCTCTCCCTTTCTATAGTGCGAAATTTTCGAATATGGAATTCGAAGCGAAATTTTCGAATATGGAATTCCAAAGTTTCCTATGAAATTATCGAATATTAAATTCAAAAGTTTCTTTTTAACACTTTCCTTATGAATTTTTGAATATTTATGTACAATTATTTTATTAACTAAAATATTATTTCATTTAATAATTGCTTTACAATTTCATTTCATTTGTACTATATTTTCGAAACTATCTCCAATAAAGTTCTTATTTATTTTATTCCTATAATGATCACCTGTCACTATTTTTCCGAAATTCTCTCCAACAAAGTTGTTATTATTTTATTTTATTGTTATTTGTACTGTTTTTCTGAAACTGTCTCCAATAAAATTGTTATTTTATTTCATTTAATGATCACCTATTTTATTTCATTTAATGATCACCCTACATTTTCATTTATAACATTTTTCGAAAATTATTTCTAACAGAGTTGTTATTTTATTGTATTTAAAATTATTTTATTAAATAAAATATTATTTCATTACCCTTCACCTGTATTTGTTATTATTCTTCCACAATAAAATAATATGTTATTATTTTAATTTATCAAATAAAATATTATTTCACTTTATAATTATCTTACGTTTTTCAAAAACTGTATTTAATCAAATTGGTTCTTTTAAAAATTATATCAAAATTTTGCAAACTTTCATCAATTAAACACTATTTTTATTCACATTATTTCTTTATCCAAACCAATATCAAATACTACTATCTATTAGTATAGTAGGATATAAAATTTTATTAGTATAATAGGATATAAAATTTTGAATGGATAGTAGTGTATAGAATTTTGAATGGATTTATGTTATTTAGCATCTAATCATGTTTCATATACAATTTAAAAACTTTTATTAATTATTAATTTGGTGATTTGGATCTAATGGTTAAGAACACGTGTTTTCTCATAAAAGATTATACAGGGAATCTCATACATCAATTTGGTGTCTGGCTTGGTAGTGACCTTAAAAATAGATTATTATTATTATTAATATAATATAGTTATTTTTATTATATTAATTTTATATTATAATATTTGATTTTAAAAAATAATAATTTTGTGAAAAACTATGTTTTAGGCTTGTATATTTTTTATTTACTTATTTTAATCACTATTAAGGTCATTGCTAATTAACTCGCACTAATTTTAATTGATTCCTTCTATTTTCATATTAAGCTTTTGATTACTTATTAATGACATCTTTTAAAGTCTTAAGGATATGTCATTTGTTCAATTTAGAAATATGGTGATCATAACAACGTTCTAGCCATATATGAGACCTAGTGAAATCTTTATGGATATCTTTGTTGATAATTATACTAAAGTCTATGAAACTTAACAAAATGTGCACATTCCTTAGTCCTTAGTCATATAGTTGGGAAAGGTCCTCATGAAGCCACTATTAAGGAATTAGTGAAGCAAGTTTGGGAGCCATATGGTTTACAATGTCTAAGTTAAAAAAATGTTTTTTTTTTTTTTTTTTTTAATTATTTTTTTAAGTATTAAAGTTAAAAAAATGTTTTTTTTTTTCATCTCTATAAGCATTAGACTTCTTTTGATATGTTGAAACATTGTTGAAGTGGTCTTCACCCCTCCCACTCAGAAATTTTCTCTTAATACATTGCTTAACTATGTTGTCCTATGCATGTGGAATTTCTAAACAACTATGTTGTCTTATGCATGTGGAATTTCTAAACCTACCCAAGCAATTTTAGGATTTCATGGAGTGCATTTATACATTGATCACAAGCTTTATCCATCATGATCGTTCTCATTTTTCAACTATTGAACCCATATGAGGGTATACCTATAAGTCAATTTGTTGAAATATATCAAAGCATTTATATTCGTTTAGGTTGAAGACAAAGTGATTAAATATATTGTGAGGTATATTGACCTTCCAAACACCTATTTCCAATGCCCCAATTATTTATTCTCCAATTTTATATGGTGATAACACCTTCAAAAACTTCAATCTTACAATTACTAATTAAGCATTGATTTCAATTAGAATTTATTAGTTATCTAAGTTATTTTATGTGGTTATGAAGTATAGGTTGACAACATTTATGAGGATACTTGAAATAAAACATAAATTTACTCAACTTAATTACTCTTTAGGACCACCTAACTTACAAAAACTCTAATGATGTTGGTGCTTTAATTTCCTCTATGTTCAAATTTAACATCTATATTTTGAAGATTTAGTTTGATAAATGTTGATGGTTTTAAGGGGAAACATATATCATCATCATTAACAATGAAAATTACTTTAATAAAATAATAATATAAAAATTATAAGGATGATATTGTTTACCATTGTGTAAGATTAATAAGATCTATTAGATAAATACATAAAAATGTGACTAAACATTGTTCATAATGTCATTTTTATATAACTGGGTATGGTGAAAATGAAAATACCACGGTGGACATTTCAAGGTATCTTAGCAATTAACCAAAAAGTAAAGCAATTTTATCACCAAAAATCATGAAAGAATCATTATGAAAACTTAACATTAAAAATATAGTGGCTTACTTTCTTTATGGGTAATTACAAAAGCTAAAACATTAAAAATAAATCATGTTGATAGATTGTAAACTTAGTACTTAGTATTGACATATAAATGAAAATTTGAAGTAAGTTAAACATAGACGAGATGTAAAACTATATCCTTAACATAGTATCCATAAAGTTTCTAAGTTTCCCTAAAGTAAACAAGTGTTGCATGTTGCATGGCAGCTTTAGTCCATGCCAGGGAAATTGAGAAATTATATGGCCAATTCTATAACAAGGAGGAGAAATAAAGCTCAAGAACAGTATGACAACATTACAGGAGGAAAAATAAAGCTCAAGAATAGTCTAAGAACATTACAATTTATTTATAATCCTGCTAATGTATAGTGCCACGCCGAAGCTCAATCAATGTGTCTGTATACTATATGTTTATTGTTGGCCCTTGACCAAGTTTTGAGGATCCTTGGTCATGTTTGACCTATTTTTGGGACTTCAACAGGCTGTCGAAAGAGGAGCGCAAGTTGAAGTGGAGATCACGGGATCTCAGCCCCTTTTTAGGTCTTTTTGGGTTTTGGGCTTATGTAACGGGTATGGGATGTTGGCCCATGGGTTTAGCCATGTTTAGGCCCGATTTTGTAATGTATAAATAGAAATCTAGGTGATGTAGGAAGTAGTTTGATCTATGTGATAAAAGAGTTTTAAGTTGTGCTAAGTGCAAGTAATGATTGTAATTGCTTTGTGCATGTTGTGTGGGACTTGCAAAGCTAAGTGCAAGTGATGGTAAGGGATTGTATGTAGGCTTTGAGTTGTAACCTAACTCAGAAGAAGGATCTAGAAAGGTGCGCAGATCTCATGTCCTATGCAAAGTTGGTTTTGAGGCTTTGTGCATGTAAGAAGACTGAAAGAAGCTAATAAAGAAGACAAAGAGTTGGTGGACGTAGCCCTAGGGTGGGGGTGAACCACGTATATTCTGTGTTGTGATTGCTATGAGCTGTATGGTTATTCTCTTATCCATGTGATTGAGTGCTTCGTGCTCTAATATATGCTTAGAAGGATCTAATATGGTAGCTTAGTGCTGAATAATGTGAATGAATGTCAGATTTGATCTATGTTGGTATGCTTAGTGCTTGAATCTATTGGATCTGTGTAAGTATTTTGCTGCTTTATTATTAGGGTTTATCCACATTGTAAGCTAAAGGTGAATATTGATGAACTGTAAGGTGTTAAGGTGTTACAATCACAGATCTTTGTCCCAGCTAAGGCTGCAGACACCTGAGTCCTGCAACCACCCTTGCCTCTACCTCGGGTTAGACTTCATCTGCTTCACAGGTGTTGCCGAAAGGGCCAGTAGTTAGGGTTTTGTTGGTGCGTTGAACCCTGGGTCTGCCCCTGTGCCAACAAATAGTTTCGTTGTCGGGACCGAAACTATGATTGCTGGGAACTAAAGAGAAGAGAAAGATACGTGCGTAGATCTGTTGCCCTAGTACGCAGTATTCTACTTGACCTATGAATCTTTGTGCCAAGAAGAAGAGTCAGATCTAAAGAAAAGAGGTAAGATCCTAAAGCTTTGTGCTCTGATAAAGGTAAGAACAACAAAAAGTTTTGATTGAAAGGGTAAGATAAGTGGAAATTTTTGTTTCAAAAGTATGGATCTAGGTATGCTTAATAAATTTTGTCCTAGCTTGAAAAGTAGGGAACAACTAGAAGAAATAAGATTTGATATGAGTAGATCTGATAAGAATAGTGAAAGATATGTTATTCCTATGCATAGACCGAATGTTTGGACTAACAAATGGATGTAGGACCCTAGAAAGATTTTTTTGCAGGTTAGATACTATGATCCTAGTGCGTAGTACAGGAAAGGCTGGGGATCCTATCAAAGAAAAAGAAGAGTAACCCTTTGTTACAGTTGCATAAGACCGAGACATCTAGCTTAGAAATGTCCTAGTAGAAGACCTAATTGTCTTTGTTGTAAATCTATGGATCATGAAGTTTTAGATTGTCCTAGAATGATTGCTAAGCTTGACTGAATGAATATGAGACAAGACTACACTAAGGAAGATCAAGACACTGAGACCATGGAAGAACCAGAGAAAAAATCAGAGGATGTATTATTACAAATTAAATAAACCCTAAATGATCACCGAAATATCATCTTATCAGAGATCTTCAAAGAAAAAGAATGCATAGAAGCAAGAATAGGAGACTTCAACATTAATTGTATTTTGGATGAGGAAACACAGGTGAATATCATGACATAAATAACTTGGGAAATTTTAGGAAATCCTACTATGGTTCCTTCATTGGGAGGAATAGGGTTATTCAGAGGAAAGATGATAACCCTATGTGGAAATATCACCTAGATAACTATGAGTGCTCATGGAACTTTGACAGAGGAAGAATTTGAGGTTGTTAAATTTATTGAGAACAACGCCCCATTTGCTATATTACTAGGGAAACCTTGGATTGAAAAAGATCAGGCCAGAAGAAAAGAACATGAAGTCTTAAAGCAGAAAAAGAAAGAATTAAAAGAGTTCATGACTAGAAGGATAACACACCTAATTGAAGAATAGGAGAACAAATCGAAGCTATTTAGAACCAAAAACTTGGATATCGAAGTTGAACGAACACAAGAAGATTCATAGATGAAGAGAGCACCTACCCCAGATAGAGAAGCAATATTACTCTCTAATCCTATGAAAGAATCTCAACAGCGTGAAGTTACTATACCAAAAGGAGATAAGAATCAGAATGGAAAGAGGAATACCGAGACAAAGATCACCAGGAAGAAGGCTAGAAAACTTAGTAAGAAGAGAGCAAAGGTCGAAAAGTTACAGAAGGTTCCAGAGGGAACTTCACAGAAGAAAAATTTGCAAAACTAGAACTTCGTGGGGATATCAGAACAGTGCCACATGGCACTTCACCATGGCGAACCAATATAGTCATTGGAAACATTATAACCGTTAGACCGACGCCCCGAATGGTTAGAATGACATTTATGGCCAGAAAGCTTGCCACTAGATCGTTGGGACCACACCGCAACGGACATAACCACATTGATGAAGACCTCTCATCTGTTGGAGAGATCCGTTACACCATTGCCTACTTAGTGTATTGACAATTGCACTGAAAACACTTTTGCAAATTGTATCCTAGCCAATTCATTGCTACCACGCTGTGTTTATTGAGATCGATACCAATTCTATTGCATTGCACACTCATTCATCCGCTCGAGTTATCCGATCTAAGCATGCATGTCGGACAAACTCAGTACCACAGAGAAATCCATCAAAGAATTTCTCATTGATCTCATGGTCGAGAAAGTAGTGTTTGCAAGTATTCAAGCATCATCCATGAGAAGAGTGCAAGCCTCTTCGTCAACTGCTCGTGGATCCGGACCATCCCGACCAACAACAGAGAAGAGAACCAAGCACAGAGACAACCTAGAAAATTTGAAGCTAATTCCAACCATATTACCCAACTATATCCCACCTCCGGCCGACATAGTGAGTCGTGACAGCATCCCGAGGGGCTTTGACTACACCATGGTCACTGCGTACCTCCCAAAGGGGATACGTGCAATTAATACGTAGCAAGATAATATCGCAACATTGAAGTTCATTTACTTCTACCTAAGAGACCGCAAGAACCATAGTATGCTCGCTCCTTATAAATACTTGACCAAGACAAAGGGAAAGAACTCGAAAATAATCCCCTAGCAATGGACTATGAACCTTGCGTAGTCCACTCTCTTAAATGTGATGAAGATTCCACATTTTGGAAGGCACCAGGAGGTTAATGCCTGTGTTAATCTCCTTCTCTCATGTTACCATGGCGACTACCTATGGCTAGACCGACGTATCACAGTCGATTCGTTGCTGATCCATAGTGTTATCACTGAAATTTCATCCGCAAATGGTTACAAGAATCCAACATCATCAAACAGTTATGAGGTCACCCATGTACCAAAATTACCACAAAAGCATTTCAAAATGGTCCAAAACTATACAACCAGTGATAAAATTAAGGTGCGCTATGACTACACAGGGCCTGTGTGCACATGCGCAAACCAGAAACACAGGAAAAGCACACATGTGCCCGATGCGCAACTGTGGTCGCTCAAAGCCGTGCACATCTAAAAATGACACATTTATGAGATTGGTTGGCCTCCCACCCACTTCTGGTTTAGCTTCCAAGTTGATTTGACACCCAAATCTGGACTGGATCTGACTGGGTGGTTGGTCAAAGACCTAAAAATGCCCTAATTAGCCTCTTTTCACACTACAATTTGGTTGCACAATACCTCAAAGAGGTGCTATAAAACAAGGCCATGGGTGCACTTCATTTTTAAGGAATTCAATAGCAAAGTTATGCTACTACTATTTTCTTGAGGAATCCTCTATTCTCATCAAGAGTATACTAGCATTACATTGGGCAATCCATCTCACCTCTTGAGTTGATTAGCTTGGAATTATTTCACCATTTTCATTCAAAGTCGTAAGAAGAGATTATTTGTGGGGGTCCAAGAGCCCTCCCTTGGAGGAAGAAGGGACTCATAGCCCTCTTTCTTCTTGGTGTTTTCTTTCACTAATATAAACCTTGCCGTTGGTGACATGAGTCTTATTGGTTTTTAGTTCTTATGTTCTTATTCTCAAATAGTTTAGTTTTTCTTTTATTTCTTAGTTTATTTCTTAGTTGTTCTTTTATATTTCTTTCTCTAACCCTTTCCTTTACAACTATCCTTCTTAGCTAACCCAACTAAGCTTGTAAGCACCTCTGTTTTTCTCATCTAGGTGGCAAAAGAGGCGCAATAGATTGACGACTCCACTGGGGAGAGGTATCAATTTTCTACCCCATTTAGGTTTTTATAGCTCTTCTTTTGGTTTATTTAACTTGCAGGTGCATTAACCGACCCAATTCGACCTGCAAAACATCCAATTTCAAGTTGAATTGATAGAATTCCATCCAAAATTTTCTTGACGGTCATGTGTCTGCTGTGCATGAGTTTATTGGCCCACAGTCGCGCATAATGCGCACATGCGCCAAAATCACAGTGTTGTTCTGCGCACCTACGCTCAAAAGCCCGTTTCGGTCTGCGCACAAGCGCTTAGTGCGCCTCTGTCTACACTGAGACCCACACACTTGTGCAGAAAAATACACATTGTAATGTTTTTTGTGATTTGGGGAAGGCCCCTAGCCTTCTTAAAAGTTATTTCATGCATGTTGTAATATGCACCACACTTAGTTCCCTCTTCATATAAAGGGATTAGTCAAAACACATAGGAACTTAGGGGGTTTAAAATCATTATTTCCTCTTTTGCTTTCATTTTTCCACATGAATGGCTTGCTTTGACTAAAATTATAAGTTGGAATCATTTGTAATCACATAAAGCTTGCATTGGGACTAGAAGTTGGATAATAATAGCTTAGTATGCTCTTCTCTCGCGCTTCTGACTGACCTTGAGAATCAGAAAAAGATTGTAGGACAATTTCATCTCCCTTAAAAAAGACTAAAACCTTTAGGAGAGGACAACAACCCCTCTCAGGACTCCTCTTAGTTTAGTTTTCAAACACATATTAAAATTGTAGCAGGCCCATACATGCCCACATGCTACAAAGATAGGATAGAGTTGAAATTTACTTTCTTAGATTAAATCACTAGGGAAGTTTAAAGGTTTTGTAATGGGCACATACATGCCCACATGATCACAATCTAGGATAGTTTCAAAATCTTTTCTTAGATTAAATCACAATAGGGAGTTAAAGGAATAGTAAAGGACCCACATGTCCACATGTTAGTTTCCTAGGGACTTTTGAATTATGCAAGGTTGTACCAAAGGAATTTAGTTAATTAGGTAATCAAAACTTGTAAGGACCAAGCGAAGTCCACATGTAGCAAGGCGACACCTAATTCATTAAAACATTGGCACACTTTCACTCATTCACACACAAAAGTCACTTATCACTCACATAGTTTTCTTCTCGAAACATGGAGGTCAAATTAAGTTTCCTCTAAAAGGATTCTGAAACACCCCACCCTTTTCTTGACGAAACTATCCACTCCCATTTAATTTCAAAGAGGTTGGTTCATACCCCCAATCTCTCAAACAACCCCATCTAAATTTTTTCTAAAAGCTCACTAAGTTTTCCTCCATAGGAGGTGCCAAGAGAATTTTTTTAGTCTAGGTAGGATTTCAGGGATATGCATCCAAATAACTCCCCGTTATCTGGTTCTCACATTGTCAAAACAATAGAAGTTGTCAAATAGGGAACTTTAAATCCTCCAAGTCAAGTGTTCCTAACACTATAAGGCAGGGAGATACCCATGAAGGGTTGAAGGCCGATGTCCAATTTTTCTGTGCATCCCCCCTTGAGGCACCCACCTCTTGGACGGGATCCAACCCGTGACCCATTTCTTAGGCCGAAAATCTAAATGCCGCACTTTGACCAAGGCACCTAGTGACCAAATTTTAGGACATATACCCAGGTGACAATTGTGGGCTGCAATTGCACCTTGATCGGATTTTGTGTGGCTATTGGGAAATATCGCCAGCTCTTTCGGGATATGCCCCCTTTACCCCTCATTATAACTGATTATTTCATCCTTCACTAGTTTCTCTTCCGGTGACTTCAGAGTCTACTATTGAGTACTATTGGAAGGTCCAGTGCTATTTGAGAGGAAGGATGTTACGTCTTTTTAGGACACGAGCATTTGTTTTCTTTGCTTCCCCACACGGAC
The DNA here is from genome assembly GCA_009831015.1 of Picea engelmannii. Lineage (NCBI taxonomy): Eukaryota > Viridiplantae > Streptophyta > Pinopsida > Pinales > Pinaceae > Picea > Picea engelmannii. Next base: position 422,720 of record ML785089.1, on the reverse strand, counting down.
AAAACCCACTTATCCACATATATGCTTCTTTTTCAAAACACTTTATGTATGATGCACTTCTGATTACATTTTTTATTTAGATATATATCGTGTTAAGTTAAAAATTTGCAAAGGCTCTTGTTTATTTTCTCTCATCACAATTTTCACACATCCACTCAGCTAGTCAGACATCATAGGGGACCCACAAAACCCCCATTGTTCCAGACGCTTGCTAAACCTCCCTCCTATTTTAGGGGGAGTTCTTAGTCTTGCCAACTCATCGACCCCACCTTCTCACACTACAGTGAGTGCCACTATCTTAGGATTAGCTTTGCTTGGTTCCACATTGCTTAGGTCCACTTCCCAAGTCCCTCCATCCACTCTCTCTCCTTTACATGGAAGCGGGGGACCAACTTCCTCTCAAGGAGGAAGTACCAATCCACCTAGCCCCCCTCAAGGGTCAAGTTCACAGAACACTCACACCATAGCTGGAACTAATCCTCCGCCCCCACTACAGATGCCATATTTGGCCTCTCTCAACATACCAGATCTAAGAAAACTCACAAATGATCCTATATTGCATGACCCCACATGGCCTGCAATGCCTACCAAACTACCTTCAAACATCCCCAAGTTTGAAGGAAAGGCAGGGGATGAACCTGCCAACCATGCCATGAATTTCCACCTATGGTGCTCTTCCAACAACATTATGGATGATTCCATCAGACTACGATTATTTCAATGCACACTCACTGGCCCATTAGCCAAATGTTATGTAGAAAAAAAATCGGGGTCCCATGCGACTTTCGAGTCCTTGGCCAAAGCATTTTTGACCTTCTTCCAATTACCAATCCTCCATGACAATGGTCTTGAACTACTCTCTAATTTCAAACAAACCTTAGCCACACATATCGCTGATCACATTCACGAGTGGTGTAGATGACGTAGTTTGTGAAAAGCCGAAACCACCAAACAATAGTGTCTTGACTGGTTTCTCAGATCACTTGTCCCTCTCCTTGGTAAAGATGTAGCTTCCACCTTCCCTCAATCAGAATAAGAAGCCATCAGTAAGGCTCAACAATACGACCTCATCTATTCACAATCAGGGCACTTATACACAGTACTTCTTGATCTCCCAAAACCCGTGCCATTCGGTCAAGACAAACTTCAGATGTCTCACTTAGTAGACGAATTGATTGGTAATACCAAGCACCACAGTCCACAACCCCAACCACCATCAATGTATGGCACACCTCAATATCCTCCGGCATATGGGGGAACCTCTTATTACCCCCCACCCCCTTATCAACAACCATACCCTGTTGCTATTCCTCCATCGATCAATGGGCCACCGCCGGCACCCCCAATACACCCACCTATCCAAACAAGTTCTGGTACCCCCTCTACCTCAGCTTATACTCTAAGTACTAGCAAAAGTGCCACACCTTCCTATGTACCTTACGGATCACAACTCCCACAGAATCTGTACTTCACATTCACTGGTCCTCCATAGCCCATGGCACCCCCACACCCTCACGCTGGGGTGAATTTTGTTCAACCCTCTCCTGTTCAACAATATCAAAATTTCAAACAATTGAATACGGAAAATCTGACGCATCCTTTGAATAATGCCAAAAAGAAAGGAAGAAACCGGAACAATAAAAACCCAGGTCAAGGCGAGAATCAACCTTGTTAGCGACATTTCTTGTCCTAGGCACAAGAGTATTCGGGTCTGCAAGTTGCATGAGAAGCGCCCGAGCGCATCATGGAAAAATCTTGTCTTAAGGGTTCCAATCAAGTGGGTGGGTGGAATTACGTTGTCAATGGCCTGGATTCATCCATAAGAATAGATCAATGGTCATCAGGATTTCAAAGCTACCAAGTTAACCGATATATAGCGCCAGAGAAAGCGACTATATTTCAATACTAAATCTGGGTCGTTCGATCCAGTGACACATAGTGCGAGATCTAGTTGGCATATCGACATTCGGGAGTTCTAAATGTGAAAGTCCCTCATCATCTCACATCTCGAAACCCTGAACCCCAGAGTGTCAAAAGTGTCCAGGACCCGGGCCCACAACATCACCGAGTAAGTTCAGGACCGTCAGATCTGAGAGGGACGCGTGGCGCCCAATCAAGCCATCTCAGCGTTTCGCTCATCGCAACTGTGAATAAGCAAGGATTAACTCCTTCCATTCATGAACATCGAAAGCACTTTGGGAATAAACACTGGGTCACAGCTCGTGGTCACTTGGGAAAGAAAGGAGCTGTGCAAAAGAGGTCGAAGGCGTCGAGTTGAGTCGCCAAAAGTATCATCATGATCTCCATGCGCTATCTGATTCGAACTTGAGCCTAGTTTTCGGTTGGAGTAAATGAAGGTGAGGAGGGGTGGTTGAAAAATCTCCTTAGGCATTAAGTTAAAAGTATAGATAATCTGGCAAGCGGTCTGCTCGAGAGGGTCCTGTTTACCTGTTTTCCAAAGAAGCCATGCTGAGTCCTCGACCAGCCGGAGGAGGTTTGCACACTCTAGCTCAGCGCTTAATGGCTCAGCTACTTCCCTTGCAGGAGCCATTCACAGTTAAGGTGGCGTCTGACAAAGAATATCCGTCTGAATTTGGCTGAAGGGACACCAAGCCTTGGGTGACCGAGCACGCCTTTGTTAGGCGATTTTTCTCTGAGTATATAAACTCAGTCTTTGTATTTTGTAGAGCATCGATGGTTGAGCAAGGCTCCCGGTTGCAAATCTTTAATGAAGCACGATTTTCCTGGTTATGTGTGGACTCTTGAGACTTCTTGTCTTATGAATGTCAGTTTTTCTTTCACGTCTTTTTTTACAATGTATTAGAACGACTCAGAATTGGAGATTCCAGTTGATTTGTAACTGTTATAGGATGATGTAGATTTGATTACTGTAGTAGTTGCATTGTTTCTAATCGGTCCTGTGATTTTTTTAGCACTGAACGACTTGGAAATGGAGAATCCATTCAAGTCCCCCCTTTCCGTTTCTCGAAGCTTTGAACCAGAGGATCTCTCATTCAGAGTTTTTCTTCTACAAATTACTGAAAGGCCTATTGCCCGAGGTAGTTTGTCCACTCCTCTCACCAAGTCTTCAACCTGCTCATTTTCAAATCGACCCACTAACTGAAGTTAGATCAAGACCTCCTTTGTTCCTCACATGCCGGACCTAGTCCATGAGTTTGAGCGATATCTTCTCGAGTCTCTATCCATTTGATCACCCATTAAAAATATCAAGACATAAAAACTGATGGTGTCGGGCTCTGCTCCTGCTGAAATCCAGGAGTGACTTCTGTCGCCAACATTTCTGGCACCGTTGTCGAGGATGAAGTTGAAAATTTTCCCTGAGATTGAATGACATCAAGCCTCTGATTCCGAAGGTGCATCGGGTATCAGAGCCTTTGAAGATTGCTACTGTGCACCTAGCGACTCCATTGTGACGACTCCACTATGGGGAGCCTGCTGTATCAATTGTGGCTTTCAGAGGTAGGCAGATGCGGTCCCATCCACAGCTGCCTCTAGCTACACCTGAAACTGATCTGGAGGTGGTTCTTGGAAAAGGAAAGGCCTCTCAAGGAGAAGCTGTCACCACCGAACCAGGTAATCCGTCATCTCCTTCTGTAGGAACTCCATTCTCTCCTCCTCAGTTTCCTAGCAGACCTCTTTTTGAAGTTTCCTGTTTCCTGAATTTCGGGAGTGTTCCTGTTGAGGTTTCCCCCCTTGGTCTGGGATTGGAGGGAGAAATCCTTATCACTCCCCTCTCCCCCAAAGCTGTACCTTGGCATAGACCCAGGACCACTGAAGATTTCCCCACTCCTAGCTCTACCACTCCTCCTTTTGTTATTGTTTCCCCTCCTACACAAAGAGAAGCATCCGTCGGCTTAAGCTCGCTAGCCTTCTCCCTTAATCCCCTATTGTTCCCCACTCCCCTCAAAATCTCATTCCCAGCATCCCCTTTTTGGGATCCTTCTCCTCCGAGTTCCCCTCCACGTAATATCCCTATGGCAAGAGAAAATCCCCCTATGACCAGGATGGAGGCCATCATAGCCGCTAGGTATGCTCCCCTCATGTTACCTTAGCCTCTCAATGCCCTCCCGACAGATGGTTACCTTAAGCAGCTACCCAAGTTTACAGGGGAGGGGGACATAACTACAAAAGAACACTTAGAATCCTTTTACAATTTTACAGATGATAATGTTATCATGCATGCAGATGTATGGATGAGGATTTTTGTCCATATCCTTCAAGGTGAGGCTAGAAAATGGTTCAAGGCCCTGCCCCCTGGATCCATTGATGGGATCGAAGCTTTGGATAGTGTCTTTTTGAGATAGTGGGGAGATAAAAAAGACTTCATGTATTACATGACAGAGTTTGGGTCTTTGAAGAGAAAAGAAGGGGATTCTATCTGCGACTTCTCCAAGAGATTCAATAAAATGTACAATAAAATCTCTGCTGAGATAAAACCCTCCGAAGCCTCTACAAAGATCACTTATGCTAGTGCCTTTGACCCCGATTTTTGCCTCCTTTTGAGGGAAAGAAGGGCCACTACTTTGGCCCACATGCAGGATGTAGCTGTGGAGGTAGAGTCTAACATATTGGCTGTTGACTGACTTAGGAACACTGCTGGTAGAAACATATCTAGGCAGATGCCTGAAGCTTCCCCATCCAGTCCCTCTCCCTTTCCCCTTCATCCAAATGAGACAACTAGAGTACTAAAATCACTTTTTGCCAGAATGGAAAGATGGGAGTTAGAAGGGAAGCCCATGTATAGAAATCCCCAAAATGGTGATGGTAGAGGTTTCAGGAGACCTAATAGCAGTGGACCACATGCTTTCCCAAGGGAACCAAAGGGGAAAGATAGGGAAGATCAAAGGCTCCAAACCCCTCTCCAAAATAACCTGGTTACTCATGAGGGAGGGGAGGAGATAAACAAGTTTGACCCTGAGATTCACTGTGTTGAAGAAGCTCCTCCTTTTCCCCATTTGACTCAATATGCATATGAAGAATCCCTGATGAGCATTCAAATTCATGAGTTAGGTAAAGGAGAAAAGGTCGGTTACACCTCTAACAGATACAATCTTAGGTCAAGAAAGAAAGAAGGAGACTTTGACAACCAAGACTAGCCCCTCATAGAAGAAAGTCCTACTAAGTCTGCAACAACCACTAATAAAGAAAAGAAAGCTCAGAATGCTTCACCGGCAGTCAAAGAACCAGTCTCTGAGGTAAGGGAAGCTCCTAAGCCTATTTCCTCCTTTAATTTTGAGCATGAAATTCAAAGGATCAGAATTCCTGTCCCCTTCTCTGAGCTAGTTAAAAACGAAGACTTCAAAAGGTCCCTCTCTAAGCTACTGCAATCTGAGTCCCCCCAGACTCCCTTTGACTCAGTCAATCTCCAATATGAAAAGCCAGCAGTTGTCCTAGGACCCATGGTAGAAGATAGAGATGATTCATCCCCTCCCTTCTACACATCCCTGAACATACATGATAAAGTGTTGCATAATTTCCACATGGATTCAGGAGCTTCTCACAACCTTATTCCCAAGATTGTCATGGAGGAGCTGGGACTGGAAGTGATGAAGGCCTATCATGATTTGTACTTTTTTGATTCAAGGAGAGTGCAGTGTCTAGGAGTCATCAAAGACCTGGTGGTTTCTTTGTTTCAACTACCCATGAAGAGTGTGGTCATGGATATTGTGGTAGCTGACGTCCCCCCCAAGTTTGGCATGTTGTTGTCAAGGTCTTGGATTAAAAGACTTGGAGGAACATTACAGATGGATCTCACATATGCCACCATTCCGATCTTTGGAGGGGAACACAGGAGGTTGTACAGAGAATCCCAACTAGCCTATATTGTCAGTGATGAAGCAAACCCCACTAATCACCCCATCTTTGCACTTGACACCGATTTAGGGTCTAGTTTGTTGCAGATCACTGGAACTCCTAAGGTCCCTTTACAGATAAGAAAGCAACCCATCCTTAATCAGCAGATACCTCCTCCATCCACCTCTGTTTGTAAGATGTTCTTTGATGGAGCTTCCTCCAGTATAGGCGCAGGCACTGGAGTGATTTTTATATCGCCATGTCAAGAGACCATATCCCTGTCATACAAGATGGAATTTGAAACTACCAACAATTTGGCAGAATATGAAGCTCTTGTTCTAGGTATGAGGGCTGCAAAAGAAATGGGAATTAAAGAGGTGTTAGTGTTCGAAGATGTAGAATTGATAATCCAATAGGTCAGGAGCGTTTATCGGGCCAAGCATCCTCGGCTCAGGAGTTACAGAAATGAGGTATGGGACTTGATTGATAATTTCTTCTCAGATTTCAACATTACTTTTGTCCCAAGGGAAGAAAATACCTCAGCCGACTCCTTAGTAGTCTCGTCTAGTCTGTTCAGGATCCCTCTGCTACCGAAGATCCATGCTAAGGTTGAAATAATATATAGGCCATCCATCCCAGACAATGTAAAGCATTGGGAGGTATTCGAGGACGATCTTGAAATCAAAAATTTTCTCCAGTCTGTTGATGAGTTTTTGGCATTGCACATTGATCAAGATCCCGATCCCGAAGGTGACCCTCCCTCTGAGGTATTCTTGAATAAAATTGTTAATCACCAGATTATTCAGCTACCTAACAATCACATTCCAAGGGGACTAGTCCCTTTAGAAAGACTGTTCGACAAGAATGATGTGGCAGTAAAGGGTGGTGTTTCAAATAAAGATGCTGATACAGCTGAATGCAATATTGGCACATAGGAGGAGCCTAAGTTGATCAAATTATCAAGGAGCCTGACCAGTGAACAGAGGGCGGAATATACTAAATTATTAAAGGAGTTTGCTGACGTGTTTGCATGGGCCTATGAAGACCTCAAGACTTATGACACATCTTTCATTGAGCACAAGATCCCACTGAAAGAAGAGGCTAAGCCATTCAGGCAGAAGCTGAGACAGATAAATCCCATGTTGCTACCTATCATGGAGAAAGAAGTGAAGAAATTGCTAGATGCCCAAATCATCATCCCCTTGAGATATTCTGAATGGGTGGCTAATTTGGTCCCAGTAAGGAAGAAAAGTGGAGAAATCAGACTCTGTGTTGATTTCAGGAACCTGAACAGGAGCTCAAGGAAAGACAATTACCCCCTGCTCAATATGGAACAAATACTGCAGAGGGTAACTCGTGCGTCTAGGATATCCATGATTGATGGTTTTTCTGGCTATAATAAGATATCAGTCATACCCGAGGACAGAGAAAAAATGGCCTTCACCACTCCTTGGGGCACATTCATGTATGCCAAAATGCCTTTTGGATTGATGAATGCAGGGGCAACATTTCAGTGAGCCATGGACATAGCTTTTGTCGGGGAGTAATATAAGTTTGTGGTGATCTATCTAGATGACATAACAGTCTTCTCCATATCTGACAGAGAGCATTGCCATCATTTGAGAAAAGTTTTTTTGAAGTGTCGGAGGTTTGGCCTATCCTTAAATCCCAGAAAATATTTGTTTGCTATGAAGGAGGGGAAGATATTAGGCCATATAGTATCAGAAGAAGGAGTGAGGATTGATCCTAGCAGGGTAGAGGAAATTCAAACCCTATCACTTCCTAGGTCCAAGAAGGAAGTTCAGGTCTTTTTAGGGAAGATTAATTTCTTGAGGAGATTCGTCTCAAATTTTGCTGAGTTGGTGAAACATATCACAGCCATGCTCAGGAAGGGAAATGAAGTGAAATGGATTGTTGAACCCAGGGAATATTTTATCCAAATAAAAAGGGCATTGACTGAGGCACCTGTGCTGATCAGTCCTGACTATTCCAAAGAGTTCCTAATTTTCTCTTTTGCTTCTTTTGATAAAGTAGCAACGGTCTTGTTGCAGAAAAATGAGGAAGGGAGAGAACAACCCATTGCCTTCTTTAGCAAGGCATTAAGAGATGCAGAGATCAGGTATGAAATCATGGAAAAGATGGCTTATGCCTTAGTGAAATCCCTCAAATCTTTCAGAATCTATGTCCTGCACTCAAAAGTGATAGCATACGTTCCTTCAGCCTATGTGAAGGACATCCTTGTACAACCTAACATGGATGGGAAAAGAGGGAAGTGGATTGCTAAGATCCTAGAGTTTGATCTAGAGATTAATCCCACCAAGTTGATAAAGGGGCAGGGTTTAGCCAAGCTGCTGGCTGAATCCAATTGCAAAGCCTTGGGGATTAGCTACATCAATGCCTGTTCAAAAAATCTGCAAGCTGAGTCATCCAATAAAAATTCTCAAGGTGCCTTATCACTAACAGCATGCACCTAGTACAAGGTCATCTTGTACTTTCTGCAAGAATTGAAGCCTCCTGATGGAATGGGAAAAAGAAAGGCGAGAGATTTAAATCTCAAGGCGGTCATATATTGCCTCATTGATCAAGCCTTGTACTGGAAATACCCTCTAGGGGTATTTTTAAGGTGCCTGGACCCGCAAGAATCCCAGAAGGTTATAATTGATTTCCATAATGGCCTTTGTCGGGGGCATCATTTCTGGAAAACCATAGCTCATAAGATCCTCAGGGATGGATATTTCTGGCCTACTTTATTCACTGATGTCTGCAGAGAAATCAGAGCTTGCATCAAATGCCAAAAGTTCTCAGGAAAACAACAACTCAACTCACTGCCATTAAAGCCTATAGTAGCTTCTACACCTTTTCAGCAGTGGGGTTTGGACTTCATTGGAGAAATTCATCCTCCCTCAAGTGGTCAACACGGATGGATCCTGACTGTGACAGACTATTTCACCAAGTGGATAGAAGCTACCCCTACTAGGAGTACTTCTCACAAAGTAATTATCAGCTTCCTGGAGGATATCATAGCCAGATTTGGATGTCCCAGCAAAATCGTCATTGACAATGTTGCCTCTTTCAGGTCTGAGCCTTTGGTTAAGTTCTGTGAATAGTTTGAGATTTCGCTGATCCACTCTACTCCCTATTATCCTCAAGTAAACGGACTGGCAGAGTCTTCCAATAAAATTCTTATCAAGCTCATTAAAAAAAATTTAGAAGACAATAAAAGGGCCTGGGATTCAAAGCTCAAGTTTTCTCTATGGGCCAACCGGGTGACAACAAAAAAGTCCCTGGGAATCTCACCTTTCCAACTTGTTTATGGGACATAGGCTGTTTTCCCTACTTAGCTTGCTTTATCTGTGGAAACATTTCTCTAGGACCTTGAAGGAGAGCCTGAGCATATGATTAGAAGGATTCATCAGATGGTGGAAGTATAGTACATCAAGTAACAAGCCATGAACAGGGCCTACCATCATCAGTAGAAGATCAAGAAAACCTTTGACAGGAAAAGCAAAAAGAAAGTTTTCGAGATGGGCGATCTGGTGCTCAAATGGGATGCACCCAGGCAGGATAGGGCCAAAAACAGTAAGTTTGATGCCCTCTGGTTTGGCCCTCTCAAGGTCTTTGAGGTATTTTCAAACAACACTTACAGGTTGCAGGATTTGGGAGGCGAAGAAGTTTTTGATGGCCCAGTAAATGGGCATTTCTTAAAAAAATGTTTTTTGTAAGCCGCAAGTGGCTTCTTTTGTTTTGTAAATATTGTTTTTTGTTTTCTGTTTTTGGCTTAATAAATAACTCCATAGCCCAATAGCAAGGCACTAGATCTACAAAAAGAGTCCTTAGAGCATCGCAGGGATGACTCTATCCCCCATGGAGCCTAATGTTAGTGACATTTCTTGTCCTAGGCACACGAGTGTTCGGGTCTGCAAGTTGCACGAGAAACGCCTGAAAGCAGCATGGAAAAATATCATCTTAAGGCTTCCAATCAAGTGGGCGGGTGAAATTATGTTGTCAATGTCTTAGATTCATCCATAAGAACATATCAATGGTCATCGGGATTTTGGGGCTACCAAGTTAACCGATACATAGCACCAGAGAAAGTGACTATATTTCAAGACTAAATCTAGGTCGTCCGATCCAGTGACACATAGTGCGAGATCTAGTCGGCATATCGGCATTCGGGAGTTCGAAAGGTGAAAGTCCCTCGTCATCTCACATCTCAAAACCCCGAACCCCGGAGTGCCAAAAGTGTCCAGGACCCGGGCCCACAACATCACCGAGTAAGTTCAGGACCGTCAGATCTGAGAGGGACGCGTGGTGCCCAATCAAGCCATCTCAGCGTTTCGCTCATCGCAACTGTGAATAAGCAAGGATTAACTCCTTCCATTCACGAACGCTAAAAGTGCTTTGGGAATAAACATTGGGTCACAGCCCGTGGTCACTTGGGAAAGAAAGGAGCTGTGCAAAAGAGGCCGAAGGAGTCGAGTCGAGTCACCGGAAGGATCATCGTGATCTCCATGCACCATCTGATTCAACCTCGAGTCTGGTTTTCGCTTGGAGTAAATGAAGGTGAAGAGGGGTGGTTGAAAACTATCCTCAGGAATTAAGTGAAAGGTATATAAAATCTGGAAAGCGGTCTTCTCGAGAGGGTCCTGTGTACTCATTTTCCAAAGAATCCATACTGAGTCCTCGACCAACTGAAGGAGGTCTGCACATGCTAGCTCAACGCTTAATGGCTCAGCTACTTCCCTTGTAGGAGCCATGCACAATTAAGGTGGCGTCTGACAAAGAATATCCATTTGAATTTGGCTGAGGGGACACCAAGCCTTGGGTGACCGAGCACGCCTCTGTTAGGCGATTTTTCTCTGAGTATAAAAACTCAGTCTTTGTATTTTGTAGAGCATTGATGGTTGAGCAAGGCTCTTGGTTGCAAAGCTTTAATGAAGCACTGTTTTCCTGGTTATGTGTGGAATCTTGAGACTTCTTGTCTTATGAATGTCAGTTTTTCTTTCATGTCTTTGTTTACACTGTATTAGAATGGCTCGGAATTGGAGAATCCAGTCGGGTTGTAACTGTTATAGGATGATGTAGATTTGATCACTGTAGCAGTTGCATTGTTTCTAATCAGTCCCTGTGATTTTCTTAGCGCTGAACGACTTGGAATTAGAGAATCCAGTCAAGTCCTCCCTTTCAGTTTCTCGAAGCTCTGAACCAGAGGATCTCGCATTCAGAGTTTTTCTTCTACAAATTAATAAAAGGCCTGTTTCCTGAGGTAGTTTGTCCACTCCTCTCACCAAGTATTCAACCTGCTCATTTTCAAATCAACCCACTGACTAAAGTTAGATCAAGACCTCCTTTGTTCCTCACATGCCGAACCCAGTCCCTGAGTTTGAGCGATATCTTCCCGAGTCTCTATCCATTTGATCACCCATTAAAACTATCATGACATAAAAACTGATGGGCGTCGGGCTCTTCTCCTGTAGCAATCCAGGAGTGACTTCCTTCGCCAACAAACGCCAACAGAACCAACCTACTGGGGGCAACCAGAATCAATGGAATCAGAACCCCCATGGGGCAATAACAACATGCATCAAGGGAGAAATAACAATACTATTAGAACCACCTTCCCTTGTGCCCTTTGCAGTGAGTTTAGCCATTATACTCATCATTTTCCCCAAATCGTTGATTTTAAATGGCTGAAAGACTCAGGCAGTGTACCACATTCTCTAGCACCGCCTGCCCCTCAACAGGCCCCACAACAATACGTGCAACAACCACCCCCAACTGTGCTATAGAATCCCATTCCACATCAGGGTGCGATGAACACCCAACAGGACACACAACCTACCCCACCACAATCGGGGCAATACCTCAATCCAAACAATCCCGTAGATCATACTATCCTCCTCACTCATGAGGAAGAAATCCTTCTGCAAACATGTAGTCGTCAATAGGGTGCACCCACTGAGTCTCCTCCCATTCCCCCAGAAATAGTCCCAGCACCAACGAGACCCCTGTTGGTAATTCCTCGCCCTAACGCCGAAACACCTCTTTACATCCCTCGCATCCCACTGTGCAGGAATGTCCACAACCCCCAGGCTAGGGCAACTCATAATTATAGTTTGGTCAATGACTTAGCACAATCCCTGGCTTCCATGTCAGTTTTAGAAGTCCTCCAAACTTGTCCTACTTAGCGGAATCATTAATTTTTTCCTTAGGGGAAGTTGACCCCGTAGATACCCAACTCATCACATTTGATCTCGACAGTGGAGAACCTCACCTCTCCACTCTAATCACTTTTCAAATCCCAATAAAAATTTAGAACATTACCATTCATCGGTGCATCATCGATGAAGGCACATCCATATGCATTATGTCCAAATCTGTATGGCAGAAACTTGGTTCCCCCAAACTCATACCCTCTGCCATTACCTTAAGAGCTTATGACGGACGACCATCTTCTCCCAAAGGGATCTTCCAAAATGTCCCTGTAGAACTCAGGGGCAATACCATTCTCATCGACATTGAAGTTATCAATGCCCCACTTGATTATAATATCTTGTTTGGTCGTAGCTACATGTACACTATGAAGGCAGTTGCCTCTTCCATTTTTCAAACCATGATGTCCCCCCATAATGGGAAGATCATTACCATTGACCAGGTTTCACATTATAAGCCCAACCCTTCTGCCAACATCGATAACATTCTCCCTCTCATCCACACGAGTCATGACGCATACCCACTCATCGAAATGGGTCCTAGAATTTTCAAAGACCCATTATTGTTAGGAACTTACCATGGTGCACCACCGCTCCTTCATCCTTCCAATCAAGTATGCGTCGTATCATCCAATGGAACTAACATAGAGGATACACTTCCTCATAGGGAGGATTCTATCATATTTGACATCCCACTCGTCCCAGAGCTCCCCCCTCATGAGCCTCCTGCGAACTTGTCGACTCCACCGGTTCACGATTTCACCTCTCCCCAAGGCCATATCCCAGTTTGGGAGATAGTTCCCCAAGCCATTACTCAAATCCATTTCTTCTACCCTCCACCTAGCGTACAAGATTTCCAAGTAGCCACCATGCTTACCCTACCTAATATGGTGTTAGAAATTCCAGTTTGGTATTTACATCCACCAGAGATGGTCCCCCAACCACCCCTCCCCCCCAAAACGAAAGGAATCCCAATGACGATTCCCATACTCACTCCC
>ML785089.1:382972-402445 GCA_009831015.1 Picea engelmannii | reverse complement strand
CAAACATCCTGAAAATAGTTTCTAAAGATGCATATTGAATTTACACATCAAATTCAAGATCCGGATTTGATAAAAAAGATGTTTGAAGAGGTGTCAAAGTCAGATTAGACACCTATTTTTGGGGCATAGAATCAATTGTTTTTTCCAAAGATAGCAAAATTGATTCTATCTACAAGCCTTGGAAGGCTATCTACACACATCAGAGGTCGAGAAAGATGAAGATTCTTAAAGAATATGAGATTGATCTTAATTTAGGATCATCTTCTATTATTTTGGATCTATTTTGACTATCTGTTTTTAGAATATTTGATCCATCTTTTTAGGATCTAAAAATGCTTGGTATCTGAAGCTGCTAGAAAACGAAAAGTCAAAGACCTCAAGCTGCCTGCAATACTCTCATTTCAAGCTTGAAGTTATTCGAGAATTTTCAAAACCATGGTTACATATCTAACCATCCTGCCTATGTTCAACACTTTTCTTCTTAATAAAGATATTTCCACAATAGATACCATGTCAATGTGAAAACAACATTTCTAGGGGAGTTTGAAGCAGACATGCTACAGATAAAGAAGATTGAGAAAGACAACAACAAACTTTGGAAAATAGACAGATGATAAATTGTAAAGGCTCAATGACTCCATGCCCAATACTAAAGGCACAGGGCCTGCCAGGTTCTTGGATACCTCGCAGGGAGGTCTCCATCCCAGTTGGAGCCAGATGTTAGCGATCAAAAATGCACTGGCATTTTTTAAAGAATGATGCCTAATATTGTAGGGAACATTTGACTAGCTTCTCGAGCTCCAAATGCTGATTTGAAAGCACCATTGAAAAGCTTAGGATTTCTAGATGTCGATTGACTATTCAAGCATGTAAAAAAGACTCTCCATGACTAAGAAATTTGATTTTAAAAAATCTGCGCTGTCACCAGCTAACTCGTCTTGAATTTTTCTAGTTAGCTGGTGAAAGCTCCGCCTTTCACCAGCTAAGGAGCGGATTTTCGGGTAAATTAGCTGGCGAAAGCCTGTCACAGCCAGAATAACCAAATTTTTGCCCAGATCAAGATTTTTTGAGTTTGAATGGTTTGAAACCACTTCAAATGGACATGTGTTGAATTATCAAGTCTAATTCAAAGGCTAGTTTTGAGGGATAAGGTCAAAAATAGGTTTTTTCAACTACATTTGGCATCTTTTTCAAAGGCAGAATATCAGGGTTTTTGCACACTTCACCAAATTCAAATTTTATTTTTGGAGGACCAAATCAAACAACCTTGGGAGGATAAAACTGCACGTCATCAGCAATCTACTACTCTTAGAGATCATTAGATAGGACCTTTTCCTATTTTGTTTTGATTTTCCATTTTTATAGGATCTCATCCTACACTTGTTGCATTTGTTTTGATTTGACTATTTTTAGTAAATCTGATCCATCTTTCAAGGATCTAGATTTCATCTTGTAAGGCTATAAAGCCAAAGACATTTAGAGCACTAAAGGAGAATATAGGAGACATTTTTTGGCTATTGTACTAGACTCTTTATTCATAATAGAATCACAGTCCTCTTTTGTTTTCAATGAAAGATTTTCTCATATTTTCATCATTTTGTACTTTATTCCAGTTTAGCTCAGCTTCTAAGAACTGTTATCTTCTTATTAAGCTCATGAACTTGAACTAAAGGTTTTCTTGCTATCTTGTATGATCCTGCACATTGTTGTATTTGGTTATCTAGACTAGTATTCTTCATCTCCTATTCAAACTTTGTTGTCTAATCATTGAGTTCTAAAAGCATTGTCTTATTCAAATGTATGAAGTTGTCCTTTTCATTAGTTATTGAGTTATCCTATTGTTCCAAGCATACAAAATCTACCATATTCTTAAGTTACCAAGCATTCTTAGCCTACAACCCTAAGGAGTTTCTTGGAGTGATAACAATGAGGACCTCACGTTCTCCCAAGAAAACTAACGCCATAAAATCTTGATCCAACTCACCTTCCACTATGCCATTCAGTCGTGAATCACATATCGAACAATTGTGCCACACATACCATTCATTATGTGCCCAAAACCATGTCTCCTCATAGCATTTAATGCGTATCCAAATGATGACCAACCTTTACCACTCTGTCCCACATTCACTGCTAATAAACCATGTGACATGCATATATCCAAACCGTCATTGAAAGGAAATAACAAGGTCGAAAGGGTGGTGCCATGTTGGATCACCTTTGATTATACCATATGTTATATGCATTCAAACTTGAACGTGCTACCCTTATATCAACAAACTATTATCATATAATGTGATATATCGAATAGTATCAAAATTTTAAACATATGGTAGACTATATAAAATGTAGAATATACAATGCTTTGTACAAATGAACCCCTTTCCTCTCTTTTAAAAAAAAATGTTATATAAAAAAAACAAGGATCAAGCTCATGCCATATATGTTTTTGAAACATATATTCCTTAAATGAGAGAAGTTTGAACTATTCAATAACCCTTTGTAATTTCCTCCTAATATCTATGAACATAATGCAAGGTAAAGTTTTGTTAGAAATTTATGAGCGAGATCATTTATTTCCTTTCACAACAAGCTTATAATAAATTCATAGAAATAATCAATACCACTGTAAACTGTAAGTGAGACTGATATTTGAAATACTAGTGAAACATGCTTATGGAAGCACATTAGTGAACAAGGGATACTTGATCCAAGGGGATATTTTAAAGTAAAGGACCTTTATTTATTCTTAGGGAGGCCCACCTATAGCTAGATATTTATATCAAAGAATAATAGATAAAAAAATAAATTATGCAACCATTTGTAGGTTTGGTGGCTTAGTTGGCGATTTTAAGAGTCAACATCTGGCGACTCCATAGGGTAGGAAATTTTTAAATTGGCTAGAACTAATGAATCTTTGGTTATACTTGTATCAAAAAATGTTAACTTTCTCTGATATGTTCTTGCAAGAAAACTGTATGGAGGGAAGTGTTAGCACTCTGTAAATTTTGTCCAGCAGATAGACAAACGACAGAGGTAACTGTTTCAACTAGATTTAGAGCTGAGGTACTAGCCTGCTCAACTCAGAGAGGGCTCTCTCATTTCACTTGATATTTCTTTGGAAATCAATGGCTATATTTGGTTTGTTTTGGGGGTTTTTAATAAAGTTGTTGGCAAGGAAGGGGAGGAACACTCAGGGCTATGGAGTCAAAATTATGAAAGTGAACGAAAACAATGATCAGCTGGTAGAACTCTCCAGAGGATAAAGGCTAAACAAGGTGATGAATCTAAGTTATTCTTGAATTTAAATAGAGTGTAGGAAGATAAAGAAAACAAATAACTGCATCAGAGCATTACTGAAATGAATTCTGAATTAGTTAAGAAGACAATCACACAGTTTTAATTGCTTAAGCCAAGAGCATCACAAGATGAATTATGGGCCTTTGACTATCCAATTTAAACAAAAGAAAATGTAAATGGAATAACAAATCACAGGAAATGCATACGATGAAAGAAGACAAAGCTCATATCACCACCGTTAGAATATTTTCATAGAGACCTCAAAAGCTTCTACATTTATATTCAATTCAGCTTGAGAAAATTACAACTAGAGTTCAAAACAACCAAAAGGGTGTCCTTGCACTTCTGCCAACATTAGTTCATTCAATTATCCCAGTATTTATACAATTCGATTACAATGGATAAAACTGAAGCATTTCAACTTCTAAAACTGATTAAAACAATTTCAACTGACAGTCTTAGTATATGAACCGATTTACAATGATTAACAAAAATGTTTCAAAATTAGGGACAAATTTCTTTGATTGCTTGGCTTCCTCTGTGCCATCTGTCTTGCCCTGATCTTCTATCAAATCTGCAAATTTGGTGACACCTGGAGATCATTTACTAGTTTCAGGGAAACTGCATTTTGTCTTACCCAGCCACACGATTTCCTTCCATTGTGAGTCAGAAGGAATCTTGTAATCCATCATCTCCTTAATCAAAATCTCCAGGTCAATGCACCTGGCGTAGGACATAGTCGGCAAGCCAACCTTCATTGTTTTGAATTTATTTAAAATCTCAAAGTCTATAGCCAAATACTCTACCAGACTTGGGCCTTTCAGACTTTCCTCCATAGCTTCAAATTTGGAATGGTCCATCCTACACTAAATGAGGAGAGAATTGTGATCTTCTTGATTGTATAATGAACTTTTTCCATCCCAAAATGGTGGGGGGCCCTTGATAAACAATTGTTCAAACGTATCCTTAAACTCTTGTATACTGTGCTCCATTTGCATAGCTTTGTTTTTAATCGATTTGAGCAAGTTGTGTTTGGCAATGATCCCCCTGGCCCAAATGATCAATGCAATTCTGTACTTTACCCCAATAGCTTGATATCAGTAGTGGGCACAAAATTCAGCAAATCAATAGCATTTTGGGCCCATTCTGAGGGTTTCTTGCCTAATGTTTCATTAACAACAGTACATCTGCTTCGGTCCATTGTAGCCACATTATCTTTCTCATTTATAAAATTTAGATAAGCCCTGAACTTAGCAGCCTCTACAACAATAGAATCCCAGATCACGTGTTTAGCTCCTTGTAACAGTGTTTTACCTTTTAACCTCATTTTCAACTTTCTTACTCTCTCTTGCAAATATTGATTTTCTCTTTGGAGTTGAGCCATCTTTTCATATTTTATTTTCATCTCTTGTTTTAGTTTTTCTAAGGCCTCTTTAAGGATTTTGATTTCCCTTGTCTATAAACTCACTTGGGACATAGATTTAACCAATCCATCAATGATTGATCCAGCTTCTGTATTAGCAGGTACAATGACAACCATATCTAATGTTGCTACTTTTCCCTGTAGCCAATTTTCCTTCTCTTTTTCCAGCTGCAACACTTTATCTTTGTAATTTAGTGCTTCTTGTTTGAATGTATCCTTTTCTTTCTCTAAAGTAGCTAGCTCTGTTGTCTGTGGAGTTTCTGTGGGGGACATCTTCAACCTCTTCTTTAGACTTTGAATCATCTTGTCTTTCTTGTCCAAATAATTCTTTACCCCTTGAGGGCCTTCAGATTCCAATCTTTTTACCTGTGTTTTTCAAGCTTTATTGTATGCTTTCTCCTACTTCAACTATCCATCCAATTTGAGTGCATGTGTTTTCAGTCTGGAAACCTTCAAAACCAAACTCATATAGTCTGAATATAACATGTCGCTGACATTTTTGTGGAACTTTAATTTGTCAGGGGCACCAATACTTTCATAATGCATCTTGATTTCAGAAACTTTATCATCATCAACCACAACTATGTTAAATTCCTTTCTTTCAATGTCCCTGACTGAGAGTAGGGAAGTTTTATGCCGGGAGACATTTTCTACCTCTGGAAACAAGTCTCTTATGTCACTGTTGGCCATACTTCCTTTCACATCATATTGGTTCATTAAGTCTTCTTTGGATTGATAAACCACCCCAGGAGTCTTGCTATATACATGTTTCCTACTGATGAAAACCCTTAAGTTGCTCTCACTTTGTGGCATGTTTATTGTACCAGCCTCTTCATTATTGGTTGCACTTTCCACCATTTCCATGCTCATTTTCTCTTTAGTTTCTTCTTCTTCTAGATCCACTACCTAGGAAGATTGTGTGATTTTCACTTTCTTGAGAATATTTTGCTGACTACTGGCACCCAGTGCCTCTGAACTACTCCTCTTGTTATAAACACTCACCTTTGGAGTTTTAATAATCAACTTTGGAGAAGCTTTCTTTGTTTTGACCTGCTGAGGTGCAAAATCCATTTGTTGTGTGTGACCAATCTGTAAAGTAACTTCCATGTTTACACAGGCTTCCAAGTTGGCCAATCTATCAAATTCTTCAACTTTCTCATGTTTGTAGGGGCTTTGTCTGCTCATCAATCTTCTTTTAGATATGATCTAGTGAGGGTTGTATCTCCTCCCTTGTAACTATGTAAAACCAAATTCATTGAGTTTGGCTTGATTTGAGGTAAACAAGACCTGGTCTTTACTACAAAGGGCCCTACCATGAAATGGAATTTTAAGTTAGATGCTTTGTGCGTTTTTAGAAAATGCTCTGTCTCTGAAATGATCCTTTTCCTGATGAGCTCTAAAGAAAAGACTCTGGGAGTCAAAAACACTGGTAGAAGGTGAGGTCCTTCTTGATAGCCATATACCCAAATCACGGTAGATTGTATGAACAACATCCAATCTCCCACCCTGCTTTCTGGATTTGGTTGCAAAGAGATTTTCATTTCTTCTAAAACCCTTGGTAGGTCTATGTCGAAGATGAGACTATAAACCTTGGACATGATCTTGTTTATGAAAATAAGCATGGTGATCCTCTTGCATTCAGTCGAGATGAATGTTGCTTCATGGAATTTAGTTTTATTTGATTCCAAGAACATTCTCAACAAGTGCATGTAGTATCTGAAGTGTCTCAATGAATTGAAATTTACCAGTTGTTGGTGTATATTTTCAGCAATAAATTTGTCAAAACTTATACAAACCAACTGACTAGACTCTAACATAAAAAAAGGTCAACAAGAAACCTAACATGACTTCTACTACAAATTTTTCATTATCCAACCCTAAAATTTGACTCAGTAGAGAAAAAACCCACTGGACTTCAATGACCATGATTCTTACATTGAAAGGCAATGACAGACTCTCAAAGTGGTGTTCAAGCTTAGCAATGGTTTGCAGAAATAGGGTTTTTACTTCAGGGGGACACTCTCGATAAACTGTGATCATTTTCTCTTCCCAGAAGGGCTCTGACACTGTGAGGGATGACTCTGGTATACTAAGGGTGTGTCGAGTGGATGGAATATCTATTTCACATAAGAATTCTGACCCTAACTTATTCAAAATAACTTATTCAAAATGACCTTTTCTTCATGAATATATCTCGACACACCAGCTTACGAACTTGGGGAAGGGGAAAACAACTTCTATGGCATAAGGAGTAATGGAAGCTTGGGCCACTTCGAGGAAGGGTATATGTTTTCTAACATTGTATAGCAAATTGGATCTGGACACGAAAATGGGAGAAATTGTAATTTATTTGTCGAATACATATGAATCCCTGTCAATTAGGACTTCTTCTTTAGAGGTGGAATCTTGCTCTTTCAAAAACAAAACGATAGGGTTGGTGGCCATGATGGAAAATACCTGTAACTCAACAGAGGATGTGTGAAACTGGTTCACTATTGAGCTTTAGTTTTGAATGGAGGGTTTGTGCCACTTTTCAAACATTCGTGTTCTTTGAAATATTATAGAATAATGAACCCGGGACCTTCCTTTTATACATGATTTTGATATCGAGGATTGGAGAAAGCGGTTTTAGGTAGACCTCTTTTTTCCCCGATGTCCCTCTAAGGGTGCCACACATCCACAAATGAAACCATGGTATTTTCCCTACCCCGCCTTCGAATAATTATCCTCTGCGCTACTTCATTGCCCAATATGTGCCTTAGTTGTTGATCCGAGCTTCTTCAAGATAGACGGTCCGTCGGGTCCCATCGACTTCCAATATCGGGGATTGGAGAAAATTGTTTTAGGTAGACCACTTTTCACCCCGATGTCCCTCTGAGAGCGCCACACATCCACAAATGAAACCATGGTAGTTTTCCTTGGCCCTCCCTTGAATAGTTAAGTCTTGCACTATTTCATCGCCTGATGTGGTTGTTGGTCATTGATCTAGGTCGCCCCAAGATCTACAGTCCACCAGGTCCTACCTTTCGTGTCTCCACTACATTTTTCCATATGCTGCCAGATGTAGCATGGTCCCCCAAACTATCATGTTTCCACAACGATGTAGCTCTCTGATAAATTTTTGAAACTTGGATCCTATCTGAAAATTGTTATGGTGGTAACATAGGGTCCAAATGGGGATGTTATCCTCCCTGTGAGGTAGCAAAGAACTGTAGACTAAGTTCCTACCCATTGGGCTATGGTCTATTTGTGTGATCTGAATCTACTGTTATTTATTCAAAAACTCAAAATCTACCTAGCATAGCTCAAGGCCTTCAACTTAGGCTTCAACTATGTTGCTTTTATTCCAACTTCCTCACGTGCAAAGAAAAACACAAAACAGTTATATACAATGAATGGAAGGCATGATGATGTTTAAACAATGTAATGCTTGAGGAACCTACCATTCATAGGCCCTCTTCCAACGAGTTCCCCATTACTCTCATGTAACAAGTAGGCATTCCTCTCACGGTAAGCTGCAATTTTGAACGAGCCCTACCATAGGTGATCAAATTTCCCATGTTTTCCCTTTTCTTTGTTTCTGGCATCCCATTTTACTATCCAGTATCCTGGTTCGAAGTCATCCACCTTAGTATGTCTGTCAAAAGCCTCTTTGATCTTGTCTTGGCGCAACTGAGCGTTATTGAAGGCCTTTTCCCTGGTTTGTTGTACACTGATCAACTCGTCATCTCTTCTCCGATTGGCATTTGTTTCTACCTTCTGTTCCTGTAACAACTTCATTACCGACAATCCCAATGCAGTAGGGAAAATAGCTTCTATACCATAAATGATCTGGAAAGGAGATGTGGCAATAGATCTCTTTGGGGATATCCTGTTAGCCCACAATGCGTGGATGATATTTTTGTGCCATGCCTTTTTATTCTCTTGCAGCAATGTTTTGATGATTTTGACTAAGCTTTTATTCGAAGACTCAGCCAATCCATTTCCTTGTGGGTAATATGACGTGGAATGACCAAGGGTAATTTTGTAATCACTGCATAATTTCTCCAATTTCTTAGACTTGAAATCTGCTGCATTGCCTGTTATAATCTTGATCGGGCATCCAAATCTGGACAGAATATTGTCTTCTAAGAATCGAATGATAACATCATATGTAGCCTGTCTGGTGGGAACTGCCTCAATCCACTTAGTGAAATAATTGATCCAGGTGGATATTGGTGGCCACCCGCCTATTTCACTTGGACCCACACCATTGTTTCTTTCAATTTTTCAGTTTCCTTAATTGTAGCACAATTTACTATTTTTAGCAGTTCTTCAGGTCCTGAACTTCCGAAGCTATTTTGAGGCCCTAAATGACATTTTTTTGGAATGAATGCTTCGACTAATATGAGTCCGTTCTGGACTTGATATTCGCAGTCAACAGTGTAGTCCTCAGATAGATATTTCTAATGATGTATCATGTGCGTCAAACGGAGATAGTATGCCAAAGTTATCGATGCAGATTATCAATGCAGAGCCCAATGCCACTGTTGCCACCATGAAGATCCATGAGGACCCAGAAGATAAATAGGAGGTAGAGCATCTCTTCCATTCCAAGATGTGGGTAAAGGGTTCCCCATTGCATTTCATTGTTGACAGCAAGAGCCAAAAGAACCTCATCTCAGTAGAGTTCATGAAGTGGTTGGGCTTGCCGACCACAAAACACCCATAACCATACACCATCGGGTGGTTGCACCAAGGACGGGACCTTTGCTTCAGCCAACAATGTCACCTTCCCTACAACATCAAGCCCTTCACAGATGAGGTATTATGTGACATTGCTCCTCTTGATGTTTCTGATTTATTATTAGGCCAACCGTACTTGTGGAAGTGACATGTTGTGTATGAATCCGACCTCATGTTGTTATTATCACCTTGGGAGATAAGTTGTACAGGATACCAGAGATAGCACCGCATACCACCATCTCTTTGGTTACTTCAAAATAATGCAGTAAGCTCATTTCCAAAACCAGGAAATTTGTTTTCCTGATGATCCACCCTCAGGGAAAGAGTAAGACTGTGGCCATGACCTCCAGACAGGGCCCCGCTGCACGAAAACAATAGATGGATAAGTTCATGGAGGAGTATGAGGACATCTTCACCTCCCTCGCAGGGGTGCCTCTACACTGCCAGGTCAAGCACCCCATCGATCTGACCCCAGGTGCGTCGCTGCCCAATGGACCCATCTATCAATGCTATGTTCCGGAGAATGACGAAATCAAGAGGCATATACAGGAACTGTTGCAGAAAGGTCACCTTGGGTCGATTTCATCACCCTGTGGGAGCCCGATCATGTTGGTGCAGAAGAATAATGGGACTTGGAGACTTTTCATTGACTATCGGGCACTGAACAAGATCATTGTTCGGAATAGGTACCCGATCCCATAGATTGATGACCTTCTGGACCAACTCAAGGGGGAAAAATATTTCAGCAAGATCGACTTGAAGTCGGGGTATCACCAGGTACCAATCGAACGCTCTGATGTGTGGAAGACTGCCTTCAAATCCAAGGAGGGCCTTTTCAAATGGTTGGTCATGCCCCTGCAACCTTCATGAGGCTAATGGAAAACATCCTACAGGCATTCACCAACTCATTTGTAGTGGTGTACTTGGATGACATTCTAATCTTCAGCCAGACTTGGGAAGAGCACCTCCACCACATCTGACAGGTCTTCCAAACACTGCGACAACACAAGTTGTGTGCCAATTTGGAGAAATGCACTTTTGGCATGACCCAGGTTTAGTATCTGGGATACATTATTGATGAGTGGGGGGTGCATGTGGATCCAGCAAAGATCCAAGTCATTCGGGATTGGCCAGCCCCAACCACCCCAACAGAGCTCCACATCTTTTTAGGTCTTGCCAATTTCTACCATAGGTTTGTGTTGGGATTCTCTCATATCACTTGGCCCTTGAGTCAAGTCACCAAGGGAGGAGCTAAAGAAAAATCATTTTGGTCTGAATCTCAACAAAAGGCGTTCGTGGATTTGAAGCATCACCTCTACTTTGCACCAGTGCTCACATTACCAGACTTGCAACAACCATTTGAGATCGAGACATATGCCTCTGACTATGCCATTGGGGCAGTCCTTACTCAACATGGGCATCCAGTGGCATATCACAGTGAGACACTTTTCGACAAAGTTTGGAAGTATCCCACTTATGAAAAAGAAATGTATTCCATTGTGCAGGCTTGTCGGCAATGGAAGCATTACATTTTGGGAAAGGAAACGGTCATCCACATAGACCACCAAGCCTTGCAGTTCATGCAGACATAAGGGAAGTTGCAGAATGATTGCCATCAACAGTGGTCCACATACCTGCAACAGTTTCATTTGAACATTAAGTACAAGAAAGGCAACACCAATAATGTTGCAGACTGCCTTAGTCGACCACCCATCGTGGTGCTAACCACTGTGCTCAACTCTTGTGGGCACGAGACTTCTGATTGGCTGCTTCTCTATACAAGTGATCCAGAATTCGGGCATACATACAATACACTCTTGGAGGGTAAGCAAGTTCCCAATTTTCACCTCCAGGATGCCTAGCTTTGTCACTTGGGACACCTTTGTGTTCCTTCAAGCGAGCGTGCCAAGATGATTTGGGAGGCACACTACAGTCGGGTCATTGGGCATTTTGGGGTCGAGAAAACCATGACAGTACTGCAAAAGTATTTCTATTGGCCGAAACTTCGACAAGATGTCAGGAAGTACATCAATTCCTGCACTGCTTGCGCCATTGCCAAACCTACCATCAAGAGGCAGGGACTCTATACTCCACTTCCTACCCCCAGTCGACCTTGGGAATCCATCTCTATGGATTACATGTCATGTCTTCCTTCTA
This sequence comes from Picea engelmannii, assembly GCA_009831015.1. Taxonomy (NCBI): domain Eukaryota; kingdom Viridiplantae; phylum Streptophyta; class Pinopsida; order Pinales; family Pinaceae; genus Picea; species Picea engelmannii. Next base: position 390,840 of record ML785089.1, on the reverse strand, counting down.
CTAAGCATGGTGATGACTATGGTTTTGTGGTCATTGACCGATTCTCTAAGATGTCCATTATGATGGCCTGCAAGAAGAATATCACAGCAGAAGCCACTGCTCAACTCTTCTTTGAACTAGTGTGGGTACACTTTGGGATCCCACAGTCTATCATCTCAGATTGGGATAGTAGGTTCCTCATTACATTTTTGTCTAGCCTCTGGTTGATGCTGGACACCAAGCTCACCAAGTCCACAGCTTTCCATCCGCACACTGATGGCTAGACAGAGGTTGTCAACCAGATGATTGTACACATTCTACGCATGTACAACTCAAAGAATCCACTCACATGGGATGAGAGCCTCCCCTATGTACAACACAGCTACAACCGGGCTCTCCATAGCTCAACCAACCACAACCCCTTTCAAGTGGGCTTGAGATTCCATCCACTATGTCCCATTGACGTAGCCATGCCATTTGTGGCTACTCGGGTAGATTCAGCCCATGTCCAGTTTGAGGCTGACAAGGCAAACAGCTTCATTGAGCGCATTCAGTACATCTTCCAAAAAGTTCATGACATCTTGGATAGAGCCAATGCTAAGTACAAGCAACAACATGATCAACATTGGGTGCCACACAACTTTCAGGTGGGCGACAATGTTTGGCTACATTTGCAAAAGGAGTGCCTCGCTACACCCTACCGCAAGATTCGCCCACTCTGATATGGGCCATACACCATCACCAAGGCTGTAGGGGACAATGCCTTTGAGCTCGGTATTCCACCATTCCTTGGTCTACACCTAGTGTTCAATGTGGACCGCCTTTGGCCCTACTTTCCACCTCTACTAGACACATCTGACATGGCAGAACAACTCACACCAACAGAGTTAAACCCAGATTGCATGGAACAAGCCACAACTAATCAAATTATGGACACACAGATCAATAACACCCACCAACAGAGGATTCAACTATATCGAGTTGTCAAAGTAGGCCAACTCCTTCACCAGAGAAAGTGGCCCACCAAGGACCAAGTTCAGCAGAAGTTTCCTCATCTCATGGAGGAACTGAACGCAATGGGGACCATTGCTTCCTAAGGGGGGAGGACTAATCCAGGTGTATATTGGTGGACACCCGCCTATTCCACTTGGACCCACACCATTGTTTCTTTCAATTTTTCAGTTTCCTTAATTGTAGCACAATTTACTATTTTTAGCAATTCTTCGGGTCCTGAACTTCCGAAGCTGTTTGGAGGCCCTAAACGACTTTTTTTGGGCATGAATGCTTCGACGAATATGAGTCCGTTCCAGAATCGATATTCACTCTCAGCGGTGTATTACTCGGATAGATATTTCTAACAATGTATCATGTGCGTCAAATGGAGATAGTATGCCAAAGTTAGGACCCTGGGAAATTGATGTACCAATTTACCCCAACGGGGCCCATATTCTGGCATTTCATCTCCTAGGGTTAGGTTTTTGGATGTTTAGGGTTTTCCATTATTTATCAGTAATATATAGGCCTTCGAGCCTCATTGTAACAAGCAGTTTAGAGGCCAGTAGCCGCCACATCTCTTCTCAGAGATAAGCTACCAGTGCCCTAGCCAACTTATTTCCATTCTATCTGTAAGCATTTTTTAGTCATTTGTTATTAATGAAATAAAGTCTTATTTCCACTGCATCTCTGCATTTATGTGTATTTTTTTATTTCATTATGTTCCTACATAAATCTGGATCAGTGGTATCAGAGCAGTCTGCTCGTTCTCGATATTTCTTTGCATGTCCCCAACGAGGTCGGGGTATAAGCAGTTGGGGCTCGATCTAGTTGAAACTTTGCAAGATCAGTCTCGCAAACCCCGACAACCGCCCATGGTGGAAGAAAAGAAAGATGAGGGAGTAGGAGATCCTATCAAAATTTTGCTTGAGGAGGCCCTCGAGAAACAAAGGAACGCGATGATGGACAACTTTGCCTAGATTCTTCAACAAATTCCCACTAGCGGCGCATCGACATCCAACAGCCACTCTGGAGGTGCCACTCCTTTTAAGGTACAAGTAAACTTTGACATTCCCATATTTGAGGGCCAAATAGATGCAGATGTCATAGATAGATGGTCGAATCTGTTAGAAGGATATTTCTCGGTTCATGAATTTTTCGACTGAGAAAGGATTATTTTCGCACTCCTCAAAGTCGCCCCTCATGTCAAGGACTGGTGGGAAACCTACTCGGAGCAACAGGGTGAGGGGGAACCCTCTCTGTTCTAGGCCACACCCACTTGGAATTCTTTCCAAGATGCCATCAAGGAACAATATTATCCCGTGGGGAGCTATGAGGACAAATACATATAATGGACTACGTTGCGGCAACAAAGGGACCAAGATGTGCATGAGATGACGAATCTGTTTCATACCCTATGCACAAAGTTGGGTATCAAATATTCAGAGAAACATTTGGTGTTAAAGTACCACAGTTTTCTACACAGATACATTCAGGAGGAAATGGATTTCCTCGACATCTCCTCGCTTGGTGTGGCATACCGATATGCTACCAAGATTGAGCAGAAGTTCAAATAGAAAAAGAGAGACTTTGGGTCTACGAATTAGAAGTAAGGGAAAGGTACCCCCAAACCACAGAACAAAAGACCAAGACAAGGTGGAGTGGCCTAGGATAACCCACCAAATCCACAAGCAAAGAAAAACACCATGAATCCAAAAAAGGACACGGGGAAGTGGTGTGAGTTCCATAAGAGCTCCACTCACAACACAAGTGAGTGTCGGGCCAAGTAGTCACTGGAAGCTGAGTTGAAGGATTTTGAATTAGATGCATGCTCCAACTCTGAATCAGAACTCGACAAGAGGAATGATACGGGGAAGCAGATTATCGATGCAGATCCCAACGACACCATTGCCACCATGAATATCCAAGAGGAACCGGAAGATCAAGAGGAGGCAGAGCGTCTCTTCCATTCCTAGATTTGGGTAAAGGGTTCCTCGTTGTAGTTCATTTTCGACAGCGGGAGCCAAAAGAACCTCATCTCGGTAGAGGTCAAGAAGCGGCCAGGCTTGCTGACCAAAGCACACCCACAACCATACACCATTGGGTGGTTGCACCAAGGATGGGACCTCCGCGTCAGCCAACAATGTCACCTTCCCTACAACATCAAGCCCTTCACGGATGAGGTATTATGTGGCATTGCTCCTCTTGATATTTCTGATGTATTATTAGGCCAATCGTACTTGTGGAAGCGACATGCTATGTATGAATCCAGGCCTCATGTTGTTATTATCACCTTGGGCAATAAGTTGTACAAGATACCGGAGATAGCACCGCCTACCACCATCTCTTTGGTTACTTCAAAACAATGCAGTAAGCTCATTTCCAAAACCAGGAAATTTGTTTTCCTGATGATCCACCCTCAGGGAAAGAGTAAGAATGTCGCCATGACCTCCAGAAAAGGCCCTGCTGCATGAAAACAATAGATGGATAAGGTCATGGAGGAGTACGAGGACATCTTCACCTCCCCCGCAGGGGTGCCTCTACACTGCCAGGTCAAGCACCCCATCGATCTAACCCCAGGTGTGTTGCTGCCCAATGGACCCATCTATCGGCACTCTGTTATGGAGAATGACGAAATCAAGAGGCAGATTCAGGAACTATTGTAGAAAGGTCACATCCGTCCGAGTTCATCACCCTGTGGGAGCCCGATCGTGTTGGTGCAGAAGAAGGATGGGACTTGGAGACTTTTCATTGACTATTGGGCACTGAACAAGATCATTGTTCGGAATAGGTACCCGATCCCATGGATTGATGACCTTTAGGACCAACTCAAGGGGGAGAAATATTTCAGCAAGATCGACTTGAAGTCGGGGTATCACCAGGTACCAATTGAACCCTCTGATGTGTGGAAGACTGCCTTAAAATCCAAGGAGGGCCTTTTCGAATGGTTGGTCATGCCATTCAGGTTGACAAATTCCCCTGCAACCTTCATGAGGATAATGCATGACATCCTATGGCCATTCGCCAACTCATTTGTAGTGGTGTACTTGGATGACATTCTGATCTTCAGCCAAACTTGGGAAGAGCACCTCCACCACATCCGACAGGTCCTCCAAACACTGCAACAACACAAGTTGTGTGCCAATTTGGAGAAATGCACTTTTGGCATGACCCGGGTTCAGTATCTGGGATACATTATTGATGAGCGGGGGGTGCATGTGGATCCATCAAAGATCCAAGTCATTCAGGATTGGCCAGCCCCAACCACCCTAATAGAGCTCCGCAGCTTTTTAGGTCTTGCCAATTTCTACCATAGGTTTGTGTTGGGATTCTATCATATCACTTGGCCCTTGAGTCAAGTCACCAAGGGAGGAGCTAAAGAAAAATTATTTTGGTCTGAATATCAAGAGAAGGTGTTTGGGGAGTTGAAGATTGCCTCTGCTTTGCACCAGTGCTCACATTACCAAACTTGCAACAACCGTTTGAGATCGAGATAGATGCCTCTGACTATGCCATTGGGGCAATACTTACTCAACATGGGCATCTGGCATATCACAGTGAGACATTTTCCGACACAGTTCGTAAGTATCCCACTTATGAAAAAAAAATGTATTCCATTGTGTGGGCTTGTGGGTAATGGAAGGATTACATTTTGGGAAAGGAAACAGTCATCCACATAGACAACCAACCCTTGCAGTTCATACAGACACAAGGGAAGTTGCAGAATAATCGCCATCATAAGTGGTCCACATATCTGCAACAGTTTTATTTGAACATTAAGTACAAGAAAGGCAGCACCAATAATGTTGCAGACTGCCTCAGTCGACCACCCATCCTAGCGCTAACCACTGTGCTCAACTCTTGTGGGCACGAGAGTTTTGATTGGCCACTTCTCTACACAAGTGATCCAGAATTCGGCCACACATACAATACACTTTTGGAGGGTAAGCAAGTTCCCAATTTTCACCTCCAGGATGCCCTGCTTTGTCACCTGGGACACCTTTGTGTTCCTTCAAGCGAGCGTGCCAAGATGATTTGGGAGGTGCACTGTAGTCGGGTTGCTGGGCATTTCGGGGTCAAGAAAACCATGGTAGTATTGCAAAATTATTTCTATTGGTCGAACCTTCAGCAGGATGTCGGGAAGTACATCAAGTCCTACACTACTTGCGCCATTTCCAAATCGACCATCAAGAAGCAGGGCCTCTATACTCCGCTTCCTACCCCCAGTCGACCTTGGGAATCCATCTCTATGGATTACATGTTGGGCCTTCCTTCTACTAAGCATGGCAATGACTGTGTTTTTGTGGTCGTCAACCGATTCTTGAAGATGTCCATTATGATGGCCTGCAAGAAGAATATCACAGCAGAAGCCACTGCGGAACTCTTCTTTGAACAAGTGTGGGTACACTTTGGTATCCCACAGTCTATCATCTCAGATCAGGACAACAGGTTCCTTAGTACATTTTGGTCCAACCTCTGGTCGATGTTGGACACCAAGCTCACCAAGTCCACAGCTTTCCATCCGCAAACTGATGGCCAGACAGAGGTCGTCAACCGGATGATTGTACACATTTTGCGCATGTACAACTCAAAGCATCCACACACATGGGATGAGAGCCTCCCCTATGTACAACACAGCTACAACTAGCTTCTCCATAGCTCAACCAGCCACATCCCCTTTCAAGTGGGCTTGGGATTCCAACCACTATGTCCCATTGATGTAGCCAATGCCATTTGTGGCTACTCGAGTAGAGTCATCCCATGTCCAGTCTGAGGCTGACAAGGAAAACAACTTCATTGAGCGCATTCAGCACATCCGCGAACAAGTTCATGACATCTTGGATAGAGCCAATGCTAAGTACAAGCAATGACATGATCAACATCGGGTGCCACACAACTTCCAGGTGGGTGACAAAGTGTGGCTACATTTGCAAAAGGAGTGCCTCGTTGGACTCTACCACAAGATTTGCCCACTCTAATATGGGCCATACACCATCACCAAGGTTGTAGGGGACAATGCCTTTGAGCTTGGTATTCCACCATTCCTTGGTCTACACCCAGTGTTCAATGTGGACCGCCTTTGGCCCTACTTTCCACCTCTACTAGACACATCCGACATGGCAGAACAACTCACACCAACAGAGTTAAACCCAGATTGCATGGAACAAGCCACAACTGATCGAATTATGGACACATAGATCAAGAACACCCGCCAACGGAGAATCCAACTATATCAAGTTTTCAAAGCAGGCCAACTCCTTCACCAGGGCAAGTGGCTCACCAGGGACCAAGTTCAACAGAAGTTTCCTCATCTCATGGAGGAACTCAACACAATGGGGACCATTGCTTCCCAAGGGGGGAGGACTGATCCAGGTGGATATTGGTGGCCACCCACCTATTCCACTTGGACCCACACCATTGTTTCTTTTAGTTTTTCAGTTTCCTTAATTGTAGCACAATTTACTATTTTTAGCAGTTCTTTGGGTCCTGAACTTCCGGAGCTATTTTGAGGCCCTAAATGACGTTTTTTGGGCATGAATGCTCTGGTGAATATGATTTCATTATAGACTCAATATTTTTTGTTAGCAGTGTAGTCCTTGGATAGATCTTTCTAACGATATATCATGTGCATCAAATAGAGATAGTATGCCAAAGGTACGACCCTGGGAAATTGATGTACCAATTTACCCCAACGGGGCCCATATTCTGGTGTTTCATCTCCTAGGGTTAGGTTTTTGGATGTTTAGTGTTTTTTATTGTTTCTCAGTAATATATAGGCCTTTGAGCCTCATTGTAACAAGAAATTCAAAGGTCAGTAGCCTCCACATCTCTTCTCAAAGTTAAGCTACCAGCGCCCTAGCTAGTTTATTTCCATTCTATCTGTAAGCATTTTTTAGTCATTTTTTATTAATGAAATGAAGTCTTATTTCCGTTCCATCTCTGCGTTTATGTGTATCTCTGTATTTCATTGTGTTCCTACATAAATCCGAATCAATAATATATTGCAGTCAGGATCCATTTGTGTTGAGCTGAGGATTGTGGATGTATTTCCCCTATAAAATCCAGGCCCCACTATCTGAAAGGATCTTCCACTGAAATGGGTTTTAAAGACAGAGACTGCAATTTTCCTTTCCCATCAAATATTTGACATTCATGGCATTTTGAAACCTCTTTATAAACATCGGGAAAAATTCTTAGCCAATAAAATCCATCCCTTGAAATTTTGTGCACAGTTATCTTCTAGTAATGATGACCTCCACAATCACCTTTATGGAACTCTCTGATGGTTCTCTTTGCTTCTTATTCTATCAAACAGCTCAATAAAATCCCTCCCAGATCTTTCCAATATAGCAATTCATTTACTATACAAAATTTTGTTGCCTTCAATTTCAAGAAGCTGGCTTTTGTCTTACTAAATTAAGGAGGAGCCTGCAAATTTTCCAGCACAAAGATGATATCTACATACCATATAGAGTCGATAAATTTCTGAGATATTGGTGGAGTCGCCTTTTCTTCTTCTGTAACTTCTAACAGGTCTGGGATGAAATTTATCCCTAAAAGTTTACAATTCGTCTGTGCCATCGACCTTGCCAGCCCTTGTCCTTTGATCAACTTCATGGGCTTGATTTCAAGATCATATTATAATAGCACCGCAATCCATTTTCCCCTCTTTCCTTCAGGATCAGGCTGAGTCAAGATATCTTTTACCGAGTGTTGACGGGCGAAAATGATCATCCATCAATTAGAAGAACGAGTCTGGTCCGGGGTTGTCTAAATAACCCAAGTCATTTGGTATAACTCATTCTGATAGGTTTAAGGGCTTTGTTGGCCAATATAAAAGTCTTAGAAGAAACAAATAAAATAAATAAAAGAGCTTAAATAATTAACTAATTACT
>ML785089.1:334544-382479 GCA_009831015.1 Picea engelmannii | reverse complement strand
CATCTGCATGAGTGGTGAACATCCAACTGCCATGTCCAAGAGAGAAATCTGCAATGAACCTTATGACTGTTCTAAATAAATTCAGAACATGTATTGGCATCTTAGGTTTTAATGACAGAAAAGGAAACAAAAACATAAACCTGCGGTCTCATAATTATACATGATTATAGCAAGATAAATCTGGAAGCAATCTATTCATTTTATCATTCAATTTAAAACTCAAAGATAAATCCCATTATTTAAATCGAAGATATAATCACAACATTTATATTTTGATTGAAGCAAATGATAGATGGTATTTATAATATAAACCTCTTACACATCAAAGATCATTTAATCTAAAGATCTCAGACCTGCACATGTAACAGGATTAAAAAAACATAAATAACAACATTATAAACAAAAGAATAAATCCAAAATGCATATATGTCGTTCTATTAAGTTTTTGGAATCATTTGTCCATTCTGTAGTCCTGGAAAATTTGTTTTGGATAATAGACTTTAAAGATTGGAAAAATTAATACATAAATGATAATAATTAACCATGTATTGATAAAAAGACTAAATCTATTTAAATCAATGCATTATCAATTATTCAAAGAATATGAATATATTATAATGAAAATAAAACCATTTTACTCACAGGACAAAAGCCATTAAGAAACCTGGAATTCCATATTCTTCTTTGAAAATACTTGTCCATTCTCCCAAAGATTCCATCCATCCATTACTCCATTAGAAAAGAAATAAAAAGTTTACAAAGATATAATATACAAAAGAGAAAGGATAAAAATCCTCCTCTCCAATTCTTGGATCTCCTTGGCTCTGAACTTTCTCATATTTATACAATGAATGAACAGTCTGGGCGTCACTATTAATTTTCGCCACCTGAAATTTTCCTCGTAAAAGGACATCAATATATTTCAAATCGTGCATTTTTTTGCGAAAATCTCTATGCGAAAGGTAAATGGGTCTATTTGGGTTCTTTGTTTTCAACCATTTCTTCAAATTCCTCATGGTTTGGCTGCAATCAGTTCTGCAAAATCATTTGTATGATCTTGATGCCTTTCCAAACTTTATCTATTGTTGCTCATAATTATTTGTAGCAATCCAATATTATTTTTGGATCAATCATATTGAACGTATTTGGATAATAAAATCAAGACATGATCAGATCCGTATCAAATATTTGATAATAGAAACCTGTGAAACAAAAGAAACCTAAATTAATAACCTAAAAATTGTGAATAAAATAAAATCTAGAAAAATAAAAAATGAATTTAAACTAACTATAAGTTATAAACAAACATTGTTTATAATTTGCTTTCAAATATGATCTTAAAATTCTATAAGCTTCAAGTTAATGGAGAAGAGAAAAATAATAATTTTGGTTTTTTACAAAATCAAACAAATCATAGATAATTCTTCTTTTTTTTAATTATTATTTTGAAATGAGATGCAAAATGAAAAAAGAATTTAATTAATTAATATCACTAAATGATTTTATGAAAATGAGAAACCAACCAAGATATTATTTGATGAAGTATTGAACCCATTATTCAAAATAGTCAAACTTGCTAATGAGCAAAAGAAATAACACATAATCATAATTTAAACGAAAGTAAATAGTTGATAAAAATTAACGTTTTTGTTTAAATTGAGATTTTTGTGCTCGTTTCAAACTTTTGACATATACTCTTGTAATGAGTGTCTCATACTATAGTGAACATCTTAAGTTTGTCTCAAAGAAAGCCAAGGTATGGAACTATTTGAAAAGGTTGATTCTGTAGCTCATTATAATTATCAAGATTCTAATAGGGGCCCTTTAAATTTTGTAAAAATATAGGGGGAGTTGTTGGGGTCCAACATCGAGCTACTGGGTACATAAGTTGTGGTGTGAGAGTATAGAATATAAACTATGAATTCTTTCAAGGCCTTTACTAAAGCATATGCCTGCTTCTCCATGATGTCATATTTTAAAGGAGCATCCCTCAATGTCTTGATGTAATACACTATTGGCTTCTCAAAATTCTGGTCATCTTTCTGGAGTAGCACACCTGCAATTGTGTGTTCTGAGGAAAAAGAGAATAGTATGAAATCTTTCTCAAAATTGGGACTAGCCAGTACAGGAGCCTTTGTCAATGCCACCTTGATGTCTTCAAAATATTTTCTAGCCTCAGGGATCCACTTGATTTCATTTCCCTTCTTTAGCATGTTGGTAATATGTTTTATGATTTCAGCCAAATTAGGAATGAATCTCCTTAGGAAGTTCACTTTGCCCAGAAAGGATTGTACTTCCTTTTTTATTCTAGGTATGCCAATTTTCAAGATCCCCTCAACTCTGCTGGGGTCTACCTTTATCCCTTCCTTTGAAATAATGTGTCCCAACAACTTTCCTTCTTCCATGGTGAAATTTGACTTCTTAGGATTCAATGAGATCCCAAACTTTCTTCATTTTTGAAATGCCCTTCTGAGATGTTTGATGTGTTCTTCATGTGAGGAAGAATACAAAGTAATGTCATCAAGGCATATAACAATAAATTTTTATTTTTCATCAGCAAAAGCTATGTCCATAGCTCTTTGAAACATTTCCTCTGCATTCATAATTCCAAATGGCATTTTAGCATACATGAATGTTCCCCATGGTGTGGTGAACGTCGTCTTTTATTGATCGTCAGGGTGTACCATGATCTGGTTGTATCCCGAGAAACCATCTAACATTGACATTTTACGAGAGCCCACCACCTTTTGTAAAATATGATCCAGTTTGGGCAATGGGTAGTTTTCCTTAAGAGACACCTTATTCAGGTTCCTGAAATCCACGTATAACCTGATTTCTCCACTCTTTTTTCTAATTGGCACCAGGTTGGCCACCCATCTGGAAAACCTCAAGGACACTATGATTTTTTCTTCAAATAGTTTCTTTACTTATTTTTCTATCAATGGTCACAGTAGAGGGTTTATTCTTCTTAATTTTTGTTTGAATGGCTTTTGATCTTCTTTGATTGGGATAACATGTTGGATTATATTGGTATCATAAACTTTCATCTCATCAAAGCTCCAAGCAAAGACATCAAGGAATTATTTCATTAATTTTAAATACCTTTCTTTTACTTCAGGACTGAGCTTTATGGATAGCTTAACGATCTTTGGATTCTTTGGATTCCCAATATTGCAATCTTCCACATCCCCTTCATTTACTATAATCTTTGGACTTCTGGCCATGTCATTATTACCAAAAATTTTCTCTAATGGTACTAGGCCTTTGGGAATGATGTTTCTTTTCAACTGTACAATATATCTGCCCATAATTTGGTTGTCAAAATACCCTTCTTTTGTGAAAGCATATGCATCCACCTCATCGTCACAGTATTCATCATCAATGTTTAAATTCTCGAACTCATTCTCCGTTTTGAGGAAGATTTCTATATGCTTGTCGTTTTCAAAAAATTGTCAGTGCTTCATATTATCTGGTACTGGTCGTATGTACTTGACTTCAACCTTGTAGATTTTTTCAGGGAAAATTGGAACTTTGAAAACTGTTGCTGAAGTAGCTAAGGCATCGACAACCTGATTTTGTTCTCTTGGAATTACTGAAAGATTGCATTCTGGAAATTTGTCAAGGAGGTCTAGTACCATATTTCTATAAGCCCTCAATCTAGGATGTTTTTCTTGGTAGATGTCTTTGATCTGATTTATGATTATCTTAGAGTCTCCATGTACAACAATTCTTTTGGCACCTAATTCTTCCAAAACTTTCAACCCCAATATTAATGCTTCATATTCGGCCATGTTATTGGTGCATTCGAAAAAAAGTTTGTAAGAGCATAATTTTGAGTCTCCTTTGGGATGATTGATCCATATGCTAGCTCTAGCTCCTTCTCTGCATGCAGCTCCATCGAAATTCATTTTCCATATTTGATCCTCTGCATCATCTTGTTGCTCTGAAAGTTCCTCTATCTGTTGGTCAAGCTCATTTTTGTCAACCATAATGATTTATGTTTCCTCTTCTTAAGAGCATAAGTCATTGAGGAAAATAGAGGACCCTCGCTAGATCCAACTCCTTCTCGGCATGCAACTAAATCAAAATTAATTTTCCATATCTAATCCTCTGCATCATCTTGTTTCTCTAAAAGTTCCTTTATCTCCTGGTCAAGCTCATTTTTGTCAGCCATAATGATTTGTGTTTCCTCTTCTTTGGAGCATAGGTCATTGAAGAAAATAGAGGACCCTAATTTAGTTTCTACTGAATAGATATGATGATTGCTAGGATGTGATTTGTTGCTGACCATATATTTAAGTAGAACCTCCCTGTACAATCTTCTGTCTTGACCAAATATAGGAATAGTGGCATATGACATGTCCATCTAGAGGGTTCCTTTTAGTTTTGTATCCCATGACCTGGACACCAACATACCAAATTTTGGAGGGATATCAGCGACCACTGTGTCCATCGCCATATTCTTTGTTGGGATTTGTGCCAAAGAAACCACCATGTCTTTGATCATGCCAAGGAATTTCACCTTTCTTGAATTGAAGGAGAACAGGTCTTTATAAGGTCTTGTAACATTGAGACCTAACTGTTCCATGACCACTTTGGGCATCAAGTTGTGAGATGCTCCAAAATCCAACATAGCATTGTGCATAATCATGTCGAGGATTTTCAAACTGACATAAAAAGGAGGGACTTCTTCATTTTCGCTGCTTTCTTCTACTCTTGGCCCAAATAGGATGGTTGGGTGATCATCTTGTATGTTCAAGGTATCAGAGGTTTGTACCATATTAAGCATCTTGATGATCTGATTTTTGTACTCACTATTCTTGATCAATTCTTTAAATGGTACCGAAAATTTTATCTTAGCCATCTCACTTTCAAAATCAAAAGAGGATGAATTTTTCTCTACCTCTTTGGTGACCATTTCTTTCCTTGTCAATAATTTCTTCTGAGGTTCTTCTTTCTGCTTCCCATTTTCCGCAGTATCCTTTGCAAAAGAATCTTTCACAGTAGAGTCCTTTGCAGCTGGATCTTTTGCAGTAGAATCTTTTTTGGGTTGACTTGAAGAAGGTATGTTATTCTGAGATTCTTTGGTGGGATTCCCCTTTGGAGGATTTCCCTTTGGAGGGTTTGGAGGTAATTTTTGATTTTGAAGGTTATATTTCCTTTGGAATTGCATGATGGCATTTTGCAATCCGGTCTCATAATCTTCCCTTTCTACTAATACCCTTTCCTCTTCATCTTGCAAAAAGATCTCACTTGCATCCATGAACTGGTCGTGTTCTTCTTTGGTCAAAAATACCTCTATTTCCTTATCATCGCAGCAGTTCATGTTGTCTTCAAAATATCCATCATAATCCTCATTCACATAATTATTTTGAAAAGGAGGCCTTATTTGTTGTTCCCCCTGATTTCCTTGGTTTCCCCGATTTACCTGATTTTCCTGATTTGACTGATCTGCTTGAGTTGCCTGATTCCCCTGGTTTCTCTGCTCTCTTTGTCTAATCTATGGAATGGCTGGTCTTCTCGGGTTTCTGGGTGGACCATCATCCTGTTCTCTAGGGTTATACCTATTTCCCAGGGCCATTATTTCCATCATTCTTTCCATGTTTCTCATCATTTCTTTGAACCTTTCTTCTGATGTTTGTGATGTCGAAGTTTGTGCTTTATCCTTAGTTTTGTTCATGTCTCTGCCAGAGTTAGATTTTATCTTTCTTGAAGCCATTAGGTTCACTTCAACTTCCATGGCATCTGTCATCATATCATTTAATGTGGCATATCTTCGTTCCCTCAATAATAAAGAAAAATTGCTTTAAAAAGAATTATCATATCTAAGTTGAGCAGCTTTAGGGGGGGGTTTCACCTCAACAGGAATCAAATTATATACTTTCATGAATCTGGTCGAAAATTTTGGCACTGTTTCATCAGGTGACCTTCTCATGTTGTTGTACTAAGCCAACAACTAAGGGGGATTTTTCTTATCTCCCCATTTTGTAAGGAAATTGGTTTCAAAAGCCTCGAAATCTGTGATATTATCTGGTGAGAGGGATCTAAACCATTTCCTCACTTCTTCTGCAAGGATTTGTGTAAACAACCTCATTTTCACATCTTCAAAGTCCACCTCTTCCAAGTCTATGAAATCATTGAACCAATCTAGATGCTTTTAAGCTGATATGTTACCTTCAGCGTCATATAGTTTGATCCTTAGGTTGTAGTCTTGAGGTAAATCATGTAGTTGAGAAGGTAGCATGAGGGGGGGAAATCTGGATACCATAGCTACTGTGAGGGGTCAGAGCGACTGTTGGTTTTGAACAGGGGTCACTACAGGCCTGACAGACACAGCTAGAATCAAATCTTGGAATCTATTTTCATCAAAGATGGTCTCGTTTAAATGAGATTCAGATTTAGTCCTGAACAAGGATTGTTCAAATTTCACGTCAAACTCAAGGTATTCAATGCTAGTCACTCTGTCTTTGGGAAAAGACAAATATCGGTATGGACGCAACACTGGGGTTACTAGCTTTTCCTTTCTTTTATGTACAATATTTTCAGGGTCAAACACAAGGATTGCAGCTTCTGGGTCTAGGTTGCTCCTAGTGTGAATTCTCTTAGGAACCAGGATTTCTATCTCACATGGTGTAGTGCAATTGGTCTCTGAGTAACGGAGTCGCCAGGGAAAAAATAATCTCAGCCAATAAGTGTTGAAGGAAAATCTCCCTGTGGATAGTTAGATCTCCTCTTGAGAGCTAGACTCTTAACTCTTAAGACACAAGATGCTTATCATGGTCACTGACTTCCTTTTAGATCTATATAAACTAATGTGTGAGGAGGAAGGAGAAAAGAAGTACCTTTTATCGGTGTTTGTCCATGCACGATCCGAGTTAAGCTCCAATCTTGAACTCTTCGATAAACCCTGTAGACAAACAAGATACATCCAACTTCCTACCCTACTGAGATTAGCTTAAAACAAACCTATCTAATTAGAGATAAGTTCATGTGAGATCAAGCACAAACTAGAAAGAAACAGGCCAAGAAGATTATATTGATGAGAACAACAACGAAGAAAACTTACAATCATAGATGCGAGTGAAATAGCTTTATCAAGTCCTCCTTATCTAACCCTTTCTCAAAATACCCACGATCAGAATGACAATAAATTCACTGATAATTCTCCTCCACTTCACTATGTGTTTCCTATGAGATCATAGGTTTCATGCTTCTAATATTTCCCCCTTTTCACCATAAGAAAGCCTGCTTATATAGGCTTGGAGAGGCCCAACCACTTGAGATATCTTTGGGGTGAGTTGAGGATTTTACTACTTCAGTTAGGGATATTCCCTAAGATCATAGCTTGACCAAGGATTTGAATCCAACTGCCTTCAAAGATTGAAGATATCTTTCCCCCATTCTTCTCAACAAACCAATTGTTGCCCAGAATAGGTAGCGCTCCCCCAAAAGGGCAATCAGAGTGTTATAACACTCCCTAGTAATGTATAGGGGGGCGCCAGCACTCCTGAAAGTAGCAGTGCTACTCCAAAAGGGAATATGGAGTGTTATAATGCTCCCTGATAGTCTATAGGGGAGCACCAACGCTCCTGAGAGAGGTATAGGGGAGTGTTCTCCTCTAAAAACTTAATTTTTGTGGTTCTTTCAAATGGAAAGAGGTTCATAAACCTAGTTAACCATTCCTCTTCTTCCAAATCAAATGTTTGTGGTGTTTCAAATGTCTTTCTGATGTCATTATAGGTATGACATAGGCATTATGGCAATATGCTTTTCCTGACACTTGCGACACTTGTGAGAAAAATGAGACATTTCTGACACTTGTAATGATGACACTTGTGACACTATCGAAGTGAGATTGCCCCCCAAAGTATGAAGTTAGAAGATGAGAACTGATAACTGAAATGATTTGTAGACTTTCAAGCAAGGGTATAGACACAGAGAACCTGACAAAAGCTGCACACAAACATCCAACAAATATTATGACATGTTTCAAACCCAAAACAGGCATACCTATGCTTGGGTGATAAAAACTTGCAAGATATGGCCGCCATAAAATACACTGCGGATCCATAATTGTATTGATAAAAGGTATAGCCACCAAGGATACAGTGTGGATCTATACTCCTATGACCTGAACTGATCATAGCCACGAAGAATACACAGTGTATCTATGAGATGACAAGACATAGTCACGACCAATACAAAGTGGATCTATGTGATAGTATATGTGTCATTGTTCAAGAGAAACTCCTTCACAACCTGGGCAAAGTACATATCAGAGTGATGAATCATGACTCAACCCAGGGTCTTGTTAAATTTTTAATTAAAATAAAGTACCAAGGAAAGTGTTTCTCTTCCCTAGGCGCCTAAGGGGGAGAAAGTGCCGAATGTGGGTCCTAGTCATTTAATTTGTGAGATGCAAATTAAAAGGTGGCTTTATGACTAAAGTGAGGGTGAGTGAAGAGACACCAAATCTCAGCCACCCATCTAATCTAATCTCAACCGTTATATTAGAAAACCCCTCACATTCCCTCATGAGGTCGACTTGGGCAAGAGGGCGCACCCATTCTTGGGTAGTTGAAGCATTCTTGTTGAGAGAACAAGAGAGAGCAAGAGAGAGGTCGAGATGAAGAAAAGAGACAGTAGCTGCAATTTCTGAGAGTATTGGCATGCATTCCAAGGCTGTCGTATAGCATTTTATTGGCACATAAATTGAGTCTTAGCAGAGTTTTGGCATGAATTTCGAGACAGTCCATACAACATTAATTGCTGGGACAACCGTACAGTTGTATGGATTTTTGGTTCAGAAATCGAGGAGCAAAGCTACAGGAATGTCCAGATAAGTTTGTGTAAATTTCTAAAGATGAATATGCTATAAAAGAAATTTCTCAGAAGCTCATAAATAATAAAAAGCCCTCTCTCATTGGTTTTCCCCTTATGGGTTTTTCCAAGGTCGAAGTTAGACCAAAAATATTTGTGTCTATATTTTCTGAGTTTTGCATACTGCTGATATTTTATTTCTGCATTGAAAACAATGTTCAGAATCCTCATGTTTCAGTTCTGAAGTTTATTTTCTATTAAGTTTATATATGCTGAAACAGTACTGAGACATATGCTGAAATAGTGCTGAAACGCTGTGACATATGTTGAAATAGTGCTGAGACATATGTTGAAACACTGATGTGACATATGCTGAAATAGTGCTGAGACATATGCTGAAACACTACTGTGACATATGCTGAAACAATGATGTAACATATGCTGAAACAATGCTGAGACATATGCTGAAACAATGCTGAGACATATGCTGAAACAATGTTGTAACCTATGCTAAAACAGTGCTGAAACTAGAGTTTCAGCATTTAACTTTGGTTGAAAAATCAGCGAGACTGAAACTGGGTTGGGGTATGAAAAATTCTTACATGGTATCAGAGCTGAGTTGAAGAGAGGCAGAAATTTCAACAGACAGAAAGTAGGGACAACAGTCACTTCACAGGGCTGATTTTTTTTGAATTTGTGAGAAGTTCAGAAAGGGTCCAAAGGGAGGACAGGATCCCAAGGGTGAAGGGAAGAAATACATGAGAAAATTCAAGTGCTTTGCTTTCCATAAGTTTGGGCACTATGCAGGACAGTGTCCAAACAAGAAGAAGAAACAAACAACAGCTTCAACAGAGGTGGAAGAGTTTTTCACCAAGTTTGACAAGGAATTTTCCTTGATTGCGTGTCTATCCTCGAGGACCACTACTCCCAATACTTGGTATATTGACAGTGGTGCCTCTCTCCATATGACATCAGTTCGTGAGCACCTGACAGATCTTACTCAATGTGGAGATGCAGAGGTAGTGCTTGGAGATGATCGGGAGGTCAAGGTGGCTGGTTGTGGGACCGTATCATTTCGGAGGGAGTCTTTGCCTCCCATGACTTTGACAAAGATTCTTTATGTTCTAGGCTTGAAGAATAACTTAGTGTCATTTTCTACTATTGAGGAGAAGGGCTATGAGTTCTTGTTCCGTGATGAGAAGGTGCTTCTTTTCCCCAGAGGGTCTAGCATCACTTCGGCCAAAGTGATTGGTACTAGACATGAGAGGTTGTATAAGTTCTTGTTCCAGCCAGTGTGAGCATTGATTCATTCTACCAGCAGCAGCAGTGACCTATGTGAGATATGGCACAGGAGGATGGCACATTTGCACCATGGGGCTTTGTGAGTTCTGAGGGAGTTGGTGATGGGAGTTTCAGATTTCAGTTCAGATCACCATGAGTTGTGCAAGGGGTGTATCTTGGGAAATTACACCAAGACTACTTTTCCGAGTAGTGACAGTAGAGCAGCAGGGATACTTGATCTTATACATTCAGATGTATGTGGCCCGATGTCTTCGACATCGTTGATTGGATCCCTATAATATGTTGTATTCATTGATGACTTCTCTCAGAAGTCCTGGATTTTCTTCATGAAGACCAAAGGACAGGTCTTCAGTCGGTTCCAAGAGTTCAAAGCTCTTGTGGAGAACCAGACAAGGAAGAAAATTAGAGTCCTGAGATCAGACAATGGGGGTGAGTATACCTCCAAGGAGTTTATGGATTTCTGTGTAGGAGAGGGCATCAGGAGGGAATTGACTGTTCCTTACAACCCGTAGCAGAATGGGGTTGCTAAAAGGAAGAATAGGGCCATTGTTGGGGCTGCGAGAGCCATGCTACATGATGAGGGGCTGCCACTATTTCTATGGGCTGAGGCATGCTACATTGCAGTTTATCTGCAGAACAGGAGTCCTCACAGGGCTGTGGGGAGCATGACTCCTGAGGAGGCTTTCTCTGGGAAGAAGCTTGAGGTGGGGCACTTTTGGATTTTTGGGTGCATCACTTATTCATATGTCTCTTCTGAGAAGAGGACAAAGCCGGAACCCATGGCAAAGAGAGAGATCTTTTTTGGGTACAGTGAGACTTCAAAGGCTTTCTGTATTTACCTTCCTTCCTTGAGGAAGATTGTCTTGAGGAGGGATGTCATATTTGAGGAGGACAGAGCCTTTAGGAAGTCTAGAGGGACAGAGAGAGGTGAGCAGTCTTCATCTCAGATTCAGATGAGCCCGTAGAAGACTACAGTGACATAGATTTCAGGGCCACCAGTTTATGTGACTTCAGGTTTACAGGTGACAGGGCCACAGAGTTCAAGTTCGTACGCTACCGGTCCACAGGTTTCAGGATCAGGTACTTCAGGGTCTACTACAGTATTATTGTCTTCAGCAGATGGGGTTAAGTAGGGAGAGTCCCCTCCATAGGATAGTACTTCAAAGAGGAGGAAACCCAAGTGGCTTCTGGACATTTTGAGGGATGCACAGGGTTCAGTGGGGAATCCCAAACAGGAAGTGAGGGAGAGTAACCTCCCGAGAGGTTTTGCAGCTACATCGCGATGGTGAGCAGTATTTGGGATTCTGAGCCTTCCATTTTTTAGGAGGCCTCTAATAGACAGGTATGGAAAGATGCCATGATGGAAGAGTACAATTCCATCATGAAGAACGATGTATGGGAAGTTGTTCCTAGACTTGAGGGGAAGTCAGTGGTGACTTCCAAGTGGCTCTACAAGCTAAAGCATGTTGCAGATGGTAGCATTGAGAAGTACAAAGCTTGCTTTGTGGCTCAGGGGTTTTCACAGGTTGAGGGAGTCAACTATGATGAGACCTTTGCGCCGGTTTCTCGATACACTTCGATCAGGGTAGTGATCTCCATTACAGTAGAGATGGGTTGGAAGATCCACCAGATGGATGTGAAGACCACATTTCTAAATGGTCTTATTGAGGAGGAGGTATACATTGAGCATCCATTGGGATTTGAGGTGCATGGGAGAGAGTCTCATGTGTGTAGACTAAAGAAGGCATTGTACGGGCTGAAACAAGCTCCCAGAGCTTGGTATTCGAGGATAGATGCCTATTTGCAGCAGTTGGGTTTTGAGAAGAGTGAGGCGGATCCCAACCTATACTTCATTGTGGTTGGAGAGGATCCTCTCATTCTTCTGCTATATGTGGATGACCTTTTTATTACAGGGGCAGAGAGACTCATCAGCAACTGCAAAAAAAGCCTTGCTTCAGAGTTCGAGATGACAGACATTGGACTGATGCATTACTTTTTGGGATTGGAGGTTTGGCAGGAGACTGGACACATCTTCCTGGGATAGGGGAAGTATGTGTGTGATATTCTGAGCAAATTTCAAATCAGGGATAGCAGGCCCATGACCACTCCCATGATTACCAATTGGAAGAATCTCCATGCTTCTGAGTCACAGTTGGTGGATTCTACTTTGTATCGTCAGTTGATCAGGTCATTGATGTATTTGGTCAATACCAAGCCAGATATTTGTTTTTTTGTCAACACTCTTAGTCAGTTCATGGTGGACCTGAGGAGAGTGCACTGGGTGGCAGAAAAACATGTGCTCAAGTACCTTTGTGGTACGGTAGATTATGGTCTGGACTATCATAGAGGAGATGGAGTTCATCTGGTTGGCTATACAGATTCAAATTGGGCAGGATGTGTCAGTGACAGGAAAAGCACTTCAGGGTGTTTCTTTGGATTGGGATCAGCAGTTGTGTCTTGGTTCAGTTAAAAGCAGAAGTCAGTGGCTTTGAGTTCGGCAGAGGCTGAGTATATGTCAGCTATTCAGGCTAGTTGTGAGTCCCTTTGGCTTCGCAAGATGTTGGTTGGATTGTTCGGTGTGCAGTTGAGGCCTACCGTGATTTACTGTGATAATTAGAGTTGCATTAAACTCTCAGAGAATCCAGTTTTTCATGACTGGTCTAAGCATATCGAGATTTGGTATCACTTCATCCGTGATTATGTTCAGAGAGGAGTTGTGGAGCTACAATACATATCTATTGAGGAGCAGGTTGCAGACATACTCACCAAGGCATTGAACATGAGAAAGTTTGTATTTTTCAGGGACAAGCTTGGAGTGGTGAGTAACACTTTCCTCGATATGAGGGAGTGTTAAATTTTTAATTAAAATAAAGTACCAAGGCAAGTGTTTCTCTTCCCTGGGCGCCTAAGGGGGAGAAAGTGTCAAATGTGGGTCCTAGTCATTTAATTTGTGAGATGCAAATTAAAAGGTGACTTTATGACTAAAGTGAGGGTGAGTGAAGAGACACCAAATCTCAACCACCCATCTAATATAATATCAGCTGTTAGATTAGAAAACCCCTCACCTTCCCTCATGAGGTCGACTTGGGCAAGAGGGTGCACCCATTCTTGGGTAGTTGAAGCATTTTTGTTGAGAGAACAAGAGAGAGCAAGAGAGAGGTCGAGTTGAAGAAAAGAGACAGCAACTGCAATTTCTGAGAGTATTGGCATGCATTCCAAGGATGCCGTATAGCATTTTATTGGCACAGAAATTGAATCTTAGCAGAGTTTTTGCATGAATTTCGAGATAGTTCATACATCATTAATTGTTGGGACAGTCGTATAGTTGTATGGATTTCTAGTTCAGAAATCGAGGAGCAAAGCTACAAGAATGTCCAAATAAATTTGTGTAAATTTCTGAAGATGAATATGATGTAAAAGAAATTTCTCAAAAGCTCATAAATAATAAAAAACCCTCTCTCACTGGTTTTCCCCTTGTGGGTTTTTCCAGGGTCGAAGTTAGACCGAAAATCTTTGTGTCTATATTTTTTGAGTTTTGCATACTGCTGATATTTTATTTTTGCATTGAAAATGATGTTCAGAATCCTCATGTTTCAGTTCTGAAGTTTATTTTCTATTAAGTTTATATATGTTGAAACAGTACTGAGACATATGCTGAAACAGTGCTGAAACACTACTGTGACATATGCTGAAACAATGCTGAGACATATGTTGAAACATTGCTGTGACATATGCTGAAACAGTGCTGAGACATATGCTGAAACATTGTTGTGACATATGTTGAAACAATGTTGTAACATATGCTGAAACAGTGCTGAGACATATGCTGAAACAATGTTGTAACCTATGCTGAAACAGTGCTGAAACTAGAGTTTCGTCATTTAACTTTGGTTGAAAAATCAGCGAGACTGAAACTGGGTTGGGGTCTGAAAATTTTTTACAGGTCTTCTTACCGATCCTGATGTAGTACGATTCTAACCATGTGAATAGGTGTATTGATTTCGAACATGGAAGAAACCACTTGATTACTGGTCAATGATGTAAACCGTTAACAAGAGTGAGGGAAATCATCATTAATGTCAATGATTCCCAAGGTACTCTAGTACATTCCAATGAATGTGAATGGATGAGCTGAAGTCGAACATCCGTGGAATCATCCAATCAGAGTTCAATGATGTAAACCCACTGTTGAACGTGAGGAGGCATGCCATTGAGGCATGTAGGTCCCAAAGTACTAATTGGTTTCTAAGTCTAGTCCCTGGATAATGTGTTGAAGTTGAAAGGAATAGACTCGTCGAAGGAGGGCCTTGATGTATCCACCATCAACGACATGAAATAGACACAGATATGTAATTGGTAGATCAAATGAACATGGAATGACACGGGTATTGAGACAAGTTATTTGTGATGGATGACTCTCAAGGCGGATACTTCCCTTGAACACTGAGGCACAATAGCAGAAACATGACATGGACCAAAACACGATGATGCAATGGATACTGTGACTTTCACCGGGTGACCCAAAGGAGTAAGAAAAACTCAGAGGATTGGTTCAGTGTAGAGGTTCAACAGATTAACATGTGCACAAAGACAAAGTGTTGTGTTCAAGGGTGACTCTAAGAGTTACTTGGTAATGTTCTCAAAAAAATGCTTAGCTTGCTTCTTTCAATTTTTCCCCCCATCTAGATAGACGAGTACCTCTTTTTTGATTTAACGAGCTCAAGGAGGATAACACATGCTCGATATAACTCACCTTCAGTAAGATCCTCTTCCTTTGTTTAACGAACTGGAAGAAGTAAGGGTTCGATCTCGTATGGGCCCTTCAATGTATGATTGTTTTAATGAGTCCATAGAAGGTAAACTCGATAGTTTTTCATGATTATAGAGTCCGGAAAAACACTTAAAAGAGAACTCTCTCAGTTCCTTTTTCGTAAATTAGTCTGATGAGACCGAAAAAGAGATAAACTATCGCTCAACGAACATTTTCTTCAAATACTTTAATGAGCGTGAAGAGAACAAGGTTGCTCGACAATCTTTTCATGTTTAGAGAGTCTAAAAAGAACTTAAAGGTGACTCCAATGTTGTCCTTTTTCGTAATGTTAGTCTCACGAGGCTGAAAAAGAGATAAATTATCACTTGAAAGATGCCCTTTCAAACCTTTTAACGAGTGGGAAAGGAAGCAAGATCACTCGACAATCTTTTCATGTTTAGAGAGTCTGAAAAGAGCTTAAAGGAGACTCCAGGGGGTTCCTTTTTCGTGTATCCATACAGGTCCGAAAAAGAGATAAAAGTTTACCTGGATGCATTCTCATGTATTTACAAGCACAAGAAAGAACAAATACTAAGATTGGTATGCCCCCAGCTTGAAAGCTAGTGGCTTAACTCCAGAAAGATCATCAAAGGCTGGAGACATGCCCTCCAAGCTTCAATTCATTCACCGGCTGTAAGATCGTCACCAATTTCTCTAGTAGATGAGAAAAAGGAGAAGGGTGGATGAAAAGAAGGTTCAAGAGAGATGACTATTTCATTTTTTAATGAGCTTGAAACAGGAAAAGAACTATGCTCAGGACCTTTGTTTCATTTTTTAATGAGCCTGCCATAGAGAAGAGAAACTATGCTCATGGTTTCTTCTTGATCATGGCTTCCGAGAGGATAACGCTCTGGAAGGATACCATGTCAAGGATCAAAACTCGGTCATGGCTTCCAATATATCTTCGCTGGATGGAAGATAATCACTTGGTAAGGAACACATGTCAAGGGTCACGATAGGAGTAAGGAGACCAGGCTCCAATAACCCTACCAAAGAAATCACCATGTCTACTACCAGATCCAAATCATCGG
The DNA here is from genome assembly GCA_009831015.1 of Picea engelmannii. Classification (NCBI taxonomy): domain Eukaryota; kingdom Viridiplantae; phylum Streptophyta; class Pinopsida; order Pinales; family Pinaceae; genus Picea; species Picea engelmannii. The sequence goes on along the minus strand of ML785089.1, from coordinate 366,516 downwards.
AATTTGAAAGCATGGGAGATGATAGAAAATCGACATCAGGAGGGGAGATAGATTGTATATCTGCTCGAATTTCTTCATGAGGGGAAAGAAAAGAGGATTGGTGATGGTTATTATACCAAGGTAACTTGTCAATGTGAAGCATCTCCAAAATAGATTCATCTGAAGGAAAAGTTGGGGAAATGTAGTCGATCGCAGACAACAAGGAACTCAACCGTGATTGCATCGAGGAAACGTCAGGTGCCAATAGATGTTGGTAATATGACGAGGGAGAAGCAGATTGGATAGAAACGTATGATGTTTCGACTGGACTAAGTGGCACGGTGTCACCTAGTGCATCGAATTCCAACGGATAAGGTACAATCCAAGAGTCAGATGATTCCAAAGATTGATAAGCCACGGTCAAAATCATATTGACGTTGGAAATATGATGTGTAGTCGATGGAAGTGGTGTAGGGAAGGTACCCATGAGGCTAGAATCTTTCAGTAAGCCAAGACCAATGCTTTCATACATGATCTTGTGGTATCCCAAGAAAGGAATATTGTTGGTAGTGGGAGTGCGAGCATCGGTCATGCAAAAATCCAACTGATCAATAGTGACAATTTTTCCCTGATGAGGAAATTGGACACATCGAAAAAATGACGAGGCAACGACAGTCATAGCATAAAACCAACTTCTTCCAAGTAACAAGTTGTAATCGAGGGCAGCATAGACCACCTTGACATCAACAGTAACAGTTTTGCCACCCAATTGGATGGGAAAGGACTGTAAAATCCCATGGGGATGAAAACCTCGCCCATCGAAGGTGTGTAACATTGTTGGGGATTTGTTGAGTGCTGGTGATTTTAAACCTTTCCAACACGCCAAAGACATGACACAAGTTGAGGCTCCCTCATCCAGAATAGTTCGGTGGATTTGTTGATTATGAACAACGACATCAACTTGAAAAGCAAGTTGGTGAGAGAGTCGATACGCATAATTGTCGAGGTTAAACATGATATGGTTGGAAGACTCAGGATAAATAGCACCAAGAGCAGCTAAGAGCGTTCTACATTCACCGGGGCAGTGTTGTAGAACTTCTAACGCAAACATAGCACACGGTGCTTGAGCCAAATCTTCAACAATGTTGTAGTTCTGGGTGGCACGTGAACTAGGATTAAAGGTATCTTTGTGTATAGTGATCTTAGGAGGGCATAAGATAGAGTCGAACGTGGGTTTCTCAATCTAAAGTGGTCCAGACGGAGGATTAACCAATGGAGGACTAACGGAGGACAATGATGGATCCAGTAAATTATCGGTACCGTTAGTGTCTTTTCCTTTGTCGGGGTTACCTAATGTGTTGTATGTCTTAGATCGAGTGGTCACATTAATCCCATTAAACATATAAATATGTGCACTCGACGAGGCCTCATCATGAGGATCGCTAGAATTTCCCCCAGGAGAGGGGGTTTGAGCAACCATGGATTGTTGTTGTGGAAAAGGTTGAGTAAGCACAATGGGTAGTGACCTTCCTTGGAAATTTTTGGCCACTTCATTGCGAAGTGGACAGTATTAAATGTAGTGATTGTCACCACAAATGATACATGGGAATTTCAGCTTCCGTTGTGTTTGCTTTTCGGTAGCAAGTGGTTGAGCTTAATTATTTGTTTGTTCATTGTTATTTTTTGATTTATTTTTTGTCTTTTTCTTACCTCCGGATTGTTGCGAAGGGGCAGATTGAACTGCATTCACCTCAAATATCTGAGTTTGGGGGGAGGTAGAGGAGGGTGTAGTCGATTTGGAAAAAATTTGAGTTTTGACGGAACCGATAACACCATCTGCATGAGATGAGGATGATGGCTTAGAAGGATCAATATTAGCTCGAGCAGTAATTAGAAGTGAATCATACAAAGTACTATATTGGGAATAAACCAAATATAAATAATGATCTCGAGCAATGGCTTGTTCCTCTGTGACCGCACCACCCATAGTGACATCGTGAGTGATCAGGGGTAACGGTGATTTAGTAAACCATTCTGCCAATAGTATGTCAGGAATGACTGCCTTGATCATCCTTTGTCGTCACCTCCACTCATGAATATGGTCAGATATATGCATGGAGTTAGTTTGACGAAGGGAGGTCAAGAGTTCAGTACCTATCTCGTAGCGAATAGGCAGTTGAAAGTGTGTGAGGAAAGACATGGCAAGGGAATTGAAATCATGAAAAGAAGCATGTGGTAGTTCAATATACCACTTTGTTGCCGAACCGGTAAGTGTTCGCTGGAAAAGATGCAAACATATAGAATCATCCATAAGGGAGTTTGATGAACACCACAAATGGAAATTTATCACACATGGTTGTTTGGATCTTCGCCAGGGTTTCTGTCAAATTTTAGAATATCAGAAGGAAGTTTAGCTGGAATGACTGGCCAAACCGATGAATGAAAAATAGGATCATTAGTTAACCAAGACAAATCTGGGAGATCCAGAGTTGCAAGGAAAGGTAGTTGTCGGTTAATTTGTGAATGATACTAGTGCGGCATAGGAACACTAGTAGGACCGTAAACTGGGTTAGGTGGATAGTTGTAACCAGTAGGTCCTCCTACATACAGTTGTTGTTGGCTAGGATAAGAAGGATTCGATGGTGCATGAGAAACATTTGTATAACCCGGTGGGTTTTGAACATTATAAACATTTTTCCCTTGAGAATGGTAAGGAGTAGATCTCAGAGGCAGATATACATTAGACCCATGAGGAGGATAAGACTATGGTCCCAGAGAACTCCAGGTGGTGTTTGGGATGTCACCCCGATAAGATTGTCCGTAAGATGTTCCAGAAGGAACATGATTGGATACTCCTCCTAGTGGGTTATTATACGAGTGTCCTCCAATGTGGGGTTGAGTAAAAGTGCCTCCTGAAGATACTCCCCAGAATTGTGTAGGATTTCCAGCAAATGAGGGTTGCCCCCTTGTCAGTGATGGATTTATGACTGGGGTATGACTGACAAACGAAGGTTTTCCTCTAGGAGGAGAATGAAAAAGAGGTTGTCCCCAGGGAGGGGTAGGCCCACCATGGAAAGGTAGTCCTCCAGAAGGAAAAGGTTCATTGGATGGTGGTTTCCCTCCAGCCGATTGTGTTTGGCCAGTAGGAGTCTACGTTCTCAAGTGAGCAGATGTCCCAGCAGAATCATGTGGAACATGTGGGGCTGTAGAGTAAAAGCTTGTATAAATAGGGGTAGAGATTGAAGTGCTTTGGAGATGAGTAGAGGTGATGAGTCTAGCATTAGGATGGAATTGTGTTGGTGTAACAATAGGGTTAATAACCTATTCGACTGGGTGATTCATGGTTTGACCGGATGGTCCTGTTTCACTAGGAGGGTTTTGAGGATGAAAAGGTTGTCGAAAGGATTCAAAATGTTCATAAAGATCGTGTCCTGATGAAGTCCTCCATACAGAACGAGCAAGTGTGAGATTGGTTTCTACTACTGTGCTAGGATGTATAGGAGTCCTATACTCATCACCAAAGATTGGTTATGTGGATCCCATATATGTTTCGGTAAATATCCTCTCCGGTAATCGTGGGATCTCTTCATCTATGATGTTCCCAAGGGAGTCTAAATGAACCAAAAGTGGTTTGAGAGGAGTTACCGACACAGATGTAGTGGGATTTTCAACCGTGACCAAAGTGCCTTCTAAGTTATCTAACAGAGGAGCAATAACACTTCCAGTGTCGGATTGATTTTCTACCTCTTTACGGTAGTTGTCTTCTGGAGGGTTAGGAGGTAAGGGTTGATATCCTTCTAGAGGCAGACCTTGTATATTACATGATCGGTGAAGACCTTTATCATCTATAGGCTCAATTGTGGAAAATAACAGAACACACTGAAAATCTAGGGCCAACTAACAAAAAGAAACAACATACGCTAATAAAATCTAGGAATCAACCAAGCAGACAAAAACTTCTCTCGATGATCGTACTAGTTGGTGATGAAATCCAACGTTGTGTGATCAAGTCAAGAAGGGGCTAGGATATGGTGGAATAGTTACAATGGTGACCTGCTTAATGGACTTTCACCTTGGTGCAAGCTTCCACGCAGTAATTGTGGATTTACCCTCCAAGGAGCCTGAGTGAGTTTGACCAATGTCTATTCCAGGTACAGTGAGACTTCCCTTCACTGTCACCTTGTGTAAGTACCTAAAGATTATGTCAACTAAAGACACCAATTCACAGTGAGTCCCTGGGAGGGTACAGTCGACAATCTAATCCGAAACATATGGGCAAGATAACAAGTCCAAAATCAACCTGATAGGCTCCCACACATAATCGTGGGTATACCTTCAAGTGACCCATAATATACGATCCAACCACTACAAACAGTTGAACCACTGAGGGATAATCTCCATAATTCGCCCGAATACAACCTCGTGCAGAACCCCTGTGTGAGAGGGGGATCCCAGAAAACCAATACGACAATTGGATTTGACTCTCCCTAGCTCAGGATGCTAATGTTTGTTTTGAAAACTTTGGAGAGTTATACTCACAGCCTAATCCAAAGTGCTAACCCTAGTCTACTGTTGGTGGAAGATCCTAAAAACAAAAAATGTTCTAGATAATTTTTAATTAGCATTCGTTTTATAGTTGTTATTTACTCAAAGGGTGCATGAAAGTGAAACTGATGGGATGAGGACTCAATTCCCAAAAAGATGCATTAAATATGATAATCAATCATTTCTTTTCAATTAATGCCTATTTAAGGGAAAGAGAAAGAGTCATTTTCACTATCAAACACTAATATGAAATGTCCTCAATCAATTGGTTCTCAATCGAATCCAATACAATGCTAAAACATTTTCAAAAATGCCTTCTAATATGCAAACCAATCACTAAAAGGTATCTTTTTCGTTTGTATGTGAATGATGATTAATTCAATGCAAAAAAATTCTCCTACCAACTACCCTTTCAGATCAAGGAGATTCAGACAAGTATAAGCTGATTTCACACAAATGACACACACCCTCTTTCTATGATTCTAACAAGAAGCAAACAGAAAACAAAAGATAACAAAGCAAAATCAAACAATTCACACAAAAGAGAGATGTTTTAAGAACAATGACCTCAAAGAACAAAATAATATGATTCACAAATTGTCGATGCCCTTCACCAGAGTTCCCGCTCAGTCGGATAGGAGAGAAGAAAGTAGTGGATTGATTTCAAGCTCTCAATAGTAGAAAAAATCAAAAATAAGGAAAAAGGCCACAAAATATGAACAACAAGGTGCTTATTCCTCATAAGGAAGGATGTCAAAGGCCAATAGGAAGAAGCATTGAATCACAAAGAATCTCAACAAGTGAAAAAACAAGGTCTGGACCTCAAAAAAGACAATTTTGGAAGGTATTTTTGCAAAGGAGAGGCTAGCACTCTGGTGTAAGGGACACCAGAGCATTATAAATCTATGTCTAAGACTTTCAAGGAGTGTTGTCTCTGGGTTAACATAAGCATAGGGCACCAGGCTTCAAAAACTCAGAAAATTGTCCAAAAACCCAAAATTTCAGTCAAATTTTGTCAATCAAGATGCATGTGATGGACTAAGGATTCAATCAGCAAGTGAAATCAAACATATGGGGTGAACAAGGCTTAAAATAACAAAGTGTAAGACAAGGTCTATGAGGAAAACCAAAAATCAAAAGTTTTGATTCATTCCCCAGCGGAGTCGCTAATTTCAGTTGAAGGAAAATCTCCTTGTGGACAGGTAGATCTCCTCTTGAGAGATAAACTCTTAACTCTTAAGACACAAGATGCTTATCATGGTCACTAACTTCCTTTTAGATCTATATAAACTAATGTGTGAGGAGGAAGTAGAAAAGAAGTACCTTTTACCGGTGTTTGTCCTTGCACGATCCGAGTTAAGCTCCAATATTGAACTCTTCGATAAACCCTGTAGACAAACAAGATACAACCAGCTTCCTACCCTACTGAGATTAACTTAAAACAGACCTATCTACTTAGAGACAAGTTCATGTGATATCAAGCACAAACTAGAAAGAAATAGGCCAAGCAGATTATATTGATGTGAACAACAACGAAGAAAACTTACAATCGTAGATGCGAGTGTAGCAGCTTCATCAAGTCCTCCTTGTCTAACCCTTGCTCAAAAGACCCATGATTAGAATGATAATAGCTTCACTGATAATTCTCCTCCACTTCACTATGTGTTTCCTAAGAGATCATAGGTTTCATGCTTCTAATCCTTCCCCCTTTTCACCATAAGAAATCTTGTTTATATAGGCTTGGAGAGGCCCAACCACTTGAGATATCTTTGGGGTAAGTTGGGAATTTTCCTCCTTCAGTTAGGGATATTCCCTAAGATCATGGCATGACCAAGGATTCGAATCCAACTGCCTTCAAAGATTGAAGAGATCTTTCCCCCATTCTTCTCAACAAACCAACTGTTGCCCAGAATAGGTAGTGCTCCCCAAAAAGGGCAATCAGAGCATTATAATGCTTCATAGTAATGTACAGGGGGGGTGCCAGCACTCCTGACAGTAGCATCACTCCCCTAAAAGGGCAATCAGAGCATTATAACACTTCCTAGTAATGTAATATAGTGGGGTGCCAACACTCTTGACAGTAGCAACGCTCCTCCAAAAGGGCATATGGAGTGTTATAATGCTCCCTGATAGTCTATAGGGGAGCGCCAGCACTCCTGAGAGAGGTATAGGGGAGCGTTCTCCTCTAAAAACTCAATTTTTGTGGTTCTTTCAAATGGCAAGAGGTTCATAAACCTAGTTAACCATTCCTCTTCTTCCAAATCAAATGTTTGAGGTGTTTCAAATGTCTTTCTGATGTCATTATAGGTATGACATAGGCATTATGGCAGTATGCTTTTCCTGAAACTTGTGAGAAAAATGTGACACTTGTAATGACGACACTTGCAACACTATCGAAGTGAGTAATTTTGATGTGTAACAATAAGGTACTTGATCCACTGTCACCCTCAGGGATCAAACTAAAGCTTTAAGTCATTTTTCCCAGGGAAGATTTTTCAGTTTTGTCCCTGACAATGGTGCCAGAATGTTAGCACTCTATAAATTTTGTTCAGCTTATAGGAAAATGACAGAGGTAATTGTTTCAACCAGCTTTAGAGATGAGGTACTAGCTTTCTCAACTTGGAGAGGGATCTCTCGTGTCACTTGATATTTCTTTGGAAATCAGTGGCTAGATTTGGTAATTTGTTTTGGGGCTTTTTAATAAAGTTGATGGCAAGGAAGGGGAGGAACACTCAGGGCTATGGAGTCAAAATTCTAAAAGTGAACCAAAAAAATGATCAACTGGTAGAACTCTACAGAGGATAAAGGCTAAACGAGGCGATGAATCAGAGTTATTCTTGAATTTAAATAAAGTGTAGGAAGATAAAGAAAACAAATAACTGCATCAGAGCATCACTGAAATGAATTCTGAATTAGTTAAGAAGACAATCACACAGTTTAAATTTCTTAAGCCAAGATCATCACAAGATGAATTTTGGGCCTTTAACTATCCAATTTAAACAGAAGAAAATGTAAATGGAATAATAGATCACAAGAAATACATACGATGAAGGAAGACAAAGCTCATATCACCACCATTAGAATATTTTCATAGAGACTTCAAAAGCTTCTGCATTTATATTCAACTCAGCTTCAAAAAATTAAAAATAGAGTTTGAAACAACCAAAAAGGTGTCCTTTCACTTTGGCCAACATTAGTTCATTCAAGTATCCCGGTATTTATACAACATTAGTTCATTCAAATTTCCCAGTATTTATACAATTCGATTACAATGGATGAAAATTAAGATTTTCAGCTTCTAAAACTGATTAAAACAATTTCAACTGACAGTCTTGGTATATGAACTGATTTACAATGATGAACAAAAATGTTTCAAAATTAGGAACAAATTTCTCTGACGGCTGAGCTTCCTCTGTGTCATCTATCTCGCCCTGATCTTCTGTCGAATCTGCAAATTTGGTGACACCTGGAGATCATTTACTGGTTCCCGGGAAACTGCATTTCGTCTTACTGAGTGACATGATTTCCTTCCATTGTGAGTCAGAAGGAATATCGTAATCCATCATATCCTTAATCAAAATATCTAGGTCAATGCACGTGGCGTAGGACATAGTCGGCAGGCCAACCTTCACTATTTTGAATTTATTCAAAATTTCAAAGTCTGTAGCCAAATACTCTACCAGACTTTGGCCTTTCAGACTTTCCTCCATAGCTTCAAATTTGGAATGGTCCATCCTACACTAAATGAGGAGAGAATTGTAATCTTCTTGATTGTATAATGAACTTTTTCCATCCCAAAATGGTGGGAGTCCCTTGATAAACAATTGTTCAAACGTATCCTTAAACTCTTGTATAATGTGCTCCATTTGCATAGCTTTGTTCTGAATCGATTTGAGCAAGTTGTGTTTGGCAATGATCCTCCTGGCCCAAATGATCAACATAGTTATATCATTTACCCCAATAGTTTGAAGATCAGAAATGGTCATAAAATTCAGCAAATCAATAGCATTATGGGCCCATTCTGAGGATTTCTTGGCTAATGTTTCATTAACAACAACACACTTGCTTCGGGCCATTGTAGCCACATTGTCTTTTTCATTTATAAAATTTAGATAAGCCATGAAATTAGTGGCCTCTATAGAAATATCATCCCAGATCACATGTTTAGCTCCTTGTAATAGTGTTTTACCTTTTAACCTCATTTTCATCTTGCTTACTCTCTCTTGCAAATCTTGATTTTCTCTTTGGAGTTGATCCATCTTTTCATCTTTTATTTTCATCTCTTGTTTCAGTTTTTCTAAGGCCTCTTTAAGGCTTTTGATTTTTCTGTAAACTCACTTGGTACATAGCTTGAACCAATCCATTAGTGCTTGATCCAGCTTCCATATTAGCGGGTACAATGATAGCCATATCTGATATTTCTACTTGTCCCTGTAGCCAATTTTCCTTCTCTTTTTCTAGCTGCAACACTTTAGCTTTGTAATTTAGTGCTTCTTGTTTGAATGTATCCTTTTCTTGCTCTAAAGCAACTAGCTCTGTTGTCTGTGGATGTTCTATGGGGGATATCTTTAGCCTCTTCTTTAGACTTTGAATCATCTTTTCTTTCTCATCCAAAAAATCCTTTACCCCTTAAGGGCCTTCAGATTCCAATCTTTTGACCTGTGTTTGCCAGGATTTACTGGATGCTTTCTCCTATTTCAACTGTCCATCCAATTTGAGTGCATGTGTTTTCAGTCTGGAAACCTTTAAACCCAAACTCATATAGTCTGAATATAACATGTCGGTGACATTTCTGTGGAACTTTACTTTGTCTGGGTAACCAATACTTTCATAATGCATCTTGATTTCCGATATTTTATCATCATCAGCCACTACTATGTTAAATGTCTTTCTTTCAACATCCCTGATTGAGAGTAGGGAATTTTTATGCTGGGATACCTTTTCTACCTCTGGCAACAAGTCTCTTATTTCACTATTGGCCATACTTCCTTTCACAACATACTGGTTCATTAAGTCTTCTTTGCATTGATAAACCACCCTAGCAGTCTTGCTATATACATGTTTCCTGCTGCTGAAAACCCTTAAGATGTTCTCACTTTGTGGCATGTTTCCTGTACCATCCTCTTCATTCTTGGTTTCACTTTCCACCATTTCCATGCATGTTTTCCCTTTAGGTTCTTCTTCTTCCAGATCCACTACCTAGGAAGATGGTGTGATTTTCACTTTCTTGAGAATATTTTTCTAACTACTGGCACCCAGTGCCTCTGAACTACTCCTCTTGTTATAAACAATCACCTTTGGAGTTTTAATAATCAACTTTGGAGAAGATTTCTGTGTTTGGACCTGCTGAGGTGCAGACTCCATTTTTTGTGTGTGATCAATCTGTAAAGTAACTTGCATGTTTGCACAGGCTTCCAAGTTGGCCAATCTATCAAATTCTTCAACTTGATCATGTTCGTAGGGGATTTTTCTGCTCATCAGTCTTCTTTTAGATATGATCTAGTGCGGGTCGTATCTCCTCCCTTGTAACTGTGTAAACCCAAACTCACTGATTTTGGATTGAATCTGAGGTAAACAAGACCTGGTCTTTACCACAAAGGGCCCTACCATGAAAGGGAATTTTAAATTAGATGCTTTGTGCATTTTTATAAAATTTGTCTCTGAAATGATCCTTTGCCTGATGAACTCTAAAGCAAAGACTTTGGGAGTAAAAAATAATGGTAGAAGGTGAGGTCCTTATTGATAGACATATACCCAAATCACGGTAGCTTGTATGAACAACATCCAATCTCCCACCCTACTTTCTAGATTTGGTTGCAAAGAGATTTTCATTTCTTCTAAAAACCTTGGCAGGTCTATGCTGAAGATGAGACTATAAAACTTGGACATGATCTTGTTTATGAAAATAAGCACGGTGATCCTCTTGCATTCAGTCGAGATGAATGTTGCTTTAGGGAATTCGGTCTTATTTGATTCCAAGAACATTCTTAGCAAGTGTGTGTAGTATCTGAAGTGTCTCAATGAATTGAAATTTACCAATTGTTGGTGTATATTTTAGCCATAAATTTTTCAAAACTTATACAAACCGACTGACTAGACTCTGACATAAAAAATGTCAACAGGAAACCTAACATGACTTCTACTACAAATGTGTTGTTATCCAACCCTAAAATTTGACTCAGTAGAGAGCAAGCCCACTAGACTTCGATGACCATGATGATTACATTGGCAGGCAACGACAAACTCTCAAAGTGGTGTTCAGGTTTAACAATGGTTTGCAGAAATAAGGTTTTTACTTCAAGGGGACACTCTCAGTAAAATGTGATCATTTTCTCTTCCTTGAAGGGCTCTAAAACTATGAGGGACGACTCTGGTATAATGAGGGTGTGTTGAATGGATGGACTATATATTTCACATAAGACTTTTGACCCTAACTTATTCAAAATGACCTTTTCTTCCTGTGAATATTGCTCGACACAGTAGCTTACAAACTCAGGGAAGGGGAAAAAGACTTCTACAACATAAGGGGTAATGGAAGCTTGGGCCACTTCAAGGAAGGGTATTTGTTTTCCAACATTGTCTAACAAATTAGATCTGGACATGGAAATGGGTGAAACTGTAATTTCTATGTCGAATACATCTGAATCCCTGTCAATTAGGGCTTCTTCTTTAGAGGTGGAATATTTCTCTTTCACGGATAAAACGAGAGGGTTGTTGGCCATGATGAAAAATACCTGTAACTCAACAGAGGATGTGCGAAACTGGTTCATTTTTGAGCTTTAATTTTGAATGGATGGTTTGCACCACTTTTAAAACGTTCGAGTGCTTTGAAATATTATAGAATAATCAACCCAGGACATTCCTTTTATACATGATTTTAATATCGAGGATTGGAGAAAGCAGTTTTAGGTAGACCGCTTTTATCCCCGATGTCCCTCTGAGGGCACCACGCATCCATGAATGAAACCACGGTAGTTTCCCCGACCTACCTTCGAATAAGTATCCTCCACATTGCTTCATTGCTCGATATGTGCCTTAGTCGTTGATCTGGGTTGCTTCAAGATCAACGATCCGTCGGGTCCCATCGACTTCCAATATCGGGGATTGGAGAAAATAGTTTTAGGTAGTCCTCTTTTTGCCCCGATGTCCCTCTGAGGGCACCACATGTCCATGAATGAAACCACATTAGTTTTCCCCGGCCCTCCCTTGAACAATTAAGTCTCGCACTATTTCATCAGCCAATATGGCTGTTAGTCATTGATCTAGGCCGCTCCAAGATCTACGGTCTGCTAGGTCCTACCTTTCATGTCTCCACTACCATTTTCCATATGCTACCAGATGTAGCCCAGTCCCCCAAACTATCATGTTTCCACAACAATGTAGCTCTCTGCTAAATTTCTGAAACTTGGATCCTATCTTAAAAATGTTATGGTGATAAGAGAAAGAACATGAAAGAAGAAATGGGAATAACTTAGTACTTCATGTGTGAGGAAGAATCAATAGGTATGTAAACTTACACATAATTAGTGTTATGGACCCAAAATATCATCTGTCTCTTACCGTTCTTATGAATTTTTCAACACATCAGCAAAATTTTGCATCTAGCATGACAAAGTAAGTGGCTTGAATGATCCAGCTCGACTTAAGAATTACAAAATTTAAAACTGAAGAAAAATGAAAACTAAAAAAATAGAAAACAAAATTTGTACAAAGTAAAATAAGTCCATGAAATATGTGAAACGAAAATTGAAACAGCAGTAAGAGAAAAGAGCTTAAGAAATAAAGAAGATGACTGCAAAATTCATTTGATGTTTGATGCAATGAAAGAAAAAAAGGAAACAAAGAAACATAAAATAAATAAATTTGTTTATTTATGTACGAGGAGAAGGATAACCAACCATTGAAAATTCAAATAGGGTGAAACTTGGCATAAAGGAACACAAACCCCCATGTAGGATTGATGGCTTCGAGGGCATTAGAAGAAGAATATCGATCAATTAATGCATACACTGTATGAAGGGGACCATTTAAATCCAGAAGAATTGATTACCATCTTGCAAGACTTGCCAACCAACAAGATGAGATTTGCATCTTACATTGAAAGCATCAATAGGATCAAGAACTTCAAGATTAAGTTTTAATATTTGAATATTAAAGATATGGTCAATGCACTCATCAAACATATCAATATCATATTTTGGAATCTTCCTATCATAAAGGATTCAAAAACCTAGGAATGCCCTTGAAATCATGATCATTATCAAAAGAAAGAGTGCATGTATCAATAGGCATATCAATGTCGAGATGACTGACTTCTTCTAATTAAAACAACGGATTTGAAAAAACATTATGTATTTCAAGATCTTAATTAAGTTCACGAGGGTCTTCAAAAAGAGAATGATCTTGTATATCAATATAGTCAAAATATTCCTCATCAATTACATTTCACCATTATTCATCATAACATAAGTTATCATGAAGGGGATTGTAGAGGTCAACATCGTCTTTATTTTCATAGTCATGTTCTTCATTGTATGTATATGAATGAAAAATTTGAGATAAATCATGATCTTGTGAATGGGTCTGTCTATTAATTTCAAGAAGGTGATATTTTGAACATGAGAAATGGATTGATTGGTCAAATCATCTTTAAAACCAAGAGATGGAGTTTGCGGATTATGTTCATTATCAAGGAATGGATGCTCGACTTGGATCTCTTTATTGACATATTTGTTTGGCCAAATATAATTTTTAGGTTGACATGTATTAACAAAAATATCTTCTACCATGTTCTCAAAATAAAAATCACATGAAGCTACATCATCCCGTGAATCCTCCTTCTCACGTTCTTTGGGATGACCATGAGGAAGAATTATATGGGGGGTGAGGAAGAATTATATGGCGAGCAATACCATGTAATTCAAGAATTTTTTCTTCACAAGATTCATCCTCTAAAATTGTTTCATCAGATATAATATGATCTTGCTCAAAATGAAATTCAAAAAGAGTTTCACCAAAAGGAAATGCATCAAATAAAGTTTCATGATCAAGGATAACATGAGAAGATTCATAAGAGAAAGACTCATTAAAAACCCCTAAATTTCTTGATAAGATATTGTGCGATAAAAAAACATTTTCTTGAACATTCAAGAAGAGGTAAGGGTTTTCCTGGTAAGCTTGCTTGGATTCTAAGAAAAATCTACAAGTTGATTGCACATGAGGACTACTACAAAAATCATATGGAGGAGGGGCAGGGAGAATCTTAGGAAAGGATATAAAGTATTTTGAAATAGGTGGAGAAGGAAAATTGGAAATGAACTTTGTAAAAATAGCCTTTCCCACCAAATTAGGGTTAGGAGTTATGAACCTATACCAATCTCCTGCTTGGCCATGAAGAGTAAAAGGAAAAAATTCAGAATCAATACAAACATATTGAACCCCAACAAAATGAAAAAACTAAATGAACTTGTTGACATGATCGTGAGAAGAGTTCCATGGGTAATCCTCGAAAAGAGGACACCCAACCATGGAAAAATTGGTGATGAAATCAAAATCTGGCTTATTCATGATGAGGCAAGGTGAGTAAATGCATTGTTGCAAAAAAATGTATAAGCATTTAAATCAAAACTGGAGAAAAACCATTGAACGGTCCTTCCCCAGTATGATTGCCAAATAAAATTCGATGAAAAATAAGTGTTGTCCTAATACCAACATTTTTGAATCCTTACAGGCTAAGACAAGATAGTCGATATTATTACCCTATATTTATAGGCCTTTTGAAAAATTATCAATTAACCTTCAAGAAATATGTTCCTGAGATCAACATTGTCTTTTATGTTGTTTTATGATAAAGAAAAATAAATAAAAATATATCAGAAATATAAAAAAATTGATGTAAACAAAAAAAAAATCTGAAAAGAGATCACATACATAATCCAAAATGAGATTTCAAAACCATCAAGAGATTTTATTCATTCAGTTATGAACACTGCCAAATACATTCTTTCAAACCCAAAATGGGTAAGGACCGGGAAAATACTTAGAAGTCAAAGATTACATCATCACAAAGATGATTGGTGCTTCCCAAATAAAGCCAAGACTGAATAATAAGTGGATCAACAGGCTACAATTTGCCACTACCTTGACTCTGCACAAAATCCCTAATCAACACTGAAAACCAATTCAGAAATACAATAAGAATTTACAAACTATCAGAAACATATGTCAACCTTATAATCATGTCAATAATCAATGCTCTTTGGTCCTCTTTGTTACCACCTTTAATAAGGCCCTGCAACCAATAAGAAGTCTTTATCCTTTAAGTATTTCAGAAATGAATGAAGTAGAAATGCAATCTCATTCTAGAGCAAGATCAAACCTTATCATAGATTTTTTGTCTCTATCTCTCCTCTCCCCTTTTTTCTTTTCCCTTGAATTCTTCTTTTATTCTCTCAAAAGTAGTTGAGTAATTCCAACTACCTTTTAGTTAAGTTATTTAACTAATTTTAGTTAAAAAGGGACAACTCATAATTAAGTAATAATAATAAATAATGATAAGGGTAAAATAAATACTAACTAATAGGTGGGACCCCCTAATGACCTTTGTTTAATTTTCAACATATCCCCTTGCATCTCCACAACAATAATTGTGTATCAATGCCATCAAATATCATTTACACATCAATATCACATGAAATACTTGTAAACATCCTTGTGACTCCCAAATATTTACTATATGCAAGTATATTTATAAAAAGTAAATATACAATTTGTTGTTCAAATCAAAAGATGTCATAAATATATCAAAATAATATGTCAAGTTGCCCCAAAATTACTACTATCAAAGCATCCAAAAATAACGAGTAATCAGTATGTCCAAGATATGCCACTGTCCAAAAAAAAAACCAGATTTGTCTCTAGTAGCAAAACCATCATAAAAAATATAACACTATGAACTCGAAAGTCATATTTCTTATATGAGGTAGTTTTCCTCTGCTCACTTCCCTGTGATTTTGTTACCTTCATAACCTCTAAATCTGTATGTACATATATTTTACCTTTTACCATTGATTCTTATGGATGCATATCTCCAAAGGGAACATGTCTATATTCATGCCTCGGGTGCTATGAGTGAGAGGTTATTGACTGTGATAAAGTCACTGACTGATCAGAGTTTACAGAATGGGCGGGTTTCTCACATTTTCTAGGCTCGGGTTCTTGGATATGATATTTAATATTCTTCAATGGTTGAGTTGAATGGGCATGCGAGGCTTCTGATGTAATATGTAGGGCAGACCACCTGGGAGGAGTAGGAGGTAATGGTAATGAAGTTATGGGCCATCCTTGAACTTGATTTTGAACAGGGTTAACAATCTCATTCCAACCATCATTGGCTAGGATCTCAGGAGGTAAATCCATATGTGGTTGTACATGAATACTAGAAATGTTATGATGAGGTTGGAGAGGTGGCATTTCAGGTGGAGGATGGGATTGAAAGGCTCCTTACCATACTAGGTTTAAGAATATTGTTTGCACGAGTTGGTTGAATTACTTAGAATCAACATCAAATTGGATTGAGAAATGAAGTCTTTTATTTTCCCAAGAATCATTGGGCCTTCTACCCCTACTTATGTTTCCTATGCCATGACTTCCTCTACTGAAGAAACTCATCTATAAGTGCAAGGCTCAGTTAGAGTATGTAACAATAGCAGTTGAGACATCAAATACAATTTGAAATAAATATAATTTGTAAATAGCTTTGTATGAAAACAAACAATCATGCAAGCAACCAAGGACATATAGTGAAAGATAAACAAACAATCATCACTGCCTTGAAACGTTTCCTCATCCCACCCAAGTAATTATTATTTTAAGAACATGGGAATTCCAATGAAATCTAGGAATATGACGAGATTTGTGATGTATGAAAAATGAAATTATGTTAAGGCAAATAATTCAAAATAACATTACATCCATCATTGACCATTTTACAAATCGAATTGTCATCAATAATCACTTCATACATGCCCTGTCAAACTATGAACCATCTTTTCTAGCCTTTCATTGTCTAATGAATTTGTATACTTCAGAGGGGAAAATATGGATCAAAATGAAAATGAAATTGGGAAATGGGAATAGCTTATGAAAAATGAGAGCATGAGGGCATTGTCCCTGAACAATCCAAAAATTTTACTTATCATATTTTCTTCAAAACATACTCTTAGAAATCTACTCTTTCATCATAGAAATGTATTTTTGTTATCCATTTATAACATTAACTAATATAGAAACCTTTAATTTCATATATCAGGGGGGGAATAAAATACATTATGAAATGATATATGGAAACGAGATTTAAAGAATAATTTATGGAAAGTGTTGATATGAGGGGTTTGATCTTGTATATAAAACATTATGGCTTCTCAAAAATCCATCACATTCTCATTTCAATACCCAGACACCATTTTTATGCTCAACAATCAATAGAGTCCATAAATCATAAAAAAACATATGTCAACAATTTATATTTTCAAATCAGCTGGGTCCAGTCTGACCCTATTAAAAATAATTCTCTTGTTAAAATGTACATATTGTAATCCACAAAACAATCAATGTGTGCATCATTGAAACTTATATCACCATCATATATATCTTCGAACAACAAGACCTGAAATTGGGTCTAGCATCATAATTTTAAACACATTTATATCATTTTTTTAACAAATAACAAGAATCAAACTCAAGTATATACTCAAATTTCTCTGGGATTTAAACTTCAACCCAAAAGAAAAACATACTATAGCATGTTTATTCCAATGCACGAGTTCAAGGGAAGACATAATTTCCTTCTTTAAAACTACAAAGTCGACAATTTTGTTTCATACAAAATCGAGTTACTGGCCAAACTGAGCATTAAAACTTCCAACGATTTGAGGCCACAAGAAAATGCACAACTATCCTCAATTTTTCGACAACCCATATGACGAAGGAAAAGGATTCGAGAAAATAACAAATTCCTCTACAATTGTAGACTTAATGCAATGTTATCAAAATGTCAAAGCTATGAGATACACGAAATCTCTTTCTATTTTCCATTATTTTCTAATCATGCATATAATTGTTAAAACAAATAGGTTTTAGTGAAATGGTAAGACCTAGACTGTAACATCCCCAATATAATCCCTAGTTTAATTTATGCTTAATGTAGATATAATAGGTGGCTACTTCCAAAGCGATGTAATATGTGAATTGTATTTCAATGTTTTAATAATAAAATGTGATGTCAACTGCTAAGGGGACATGGACAAGACATGGGGGCTGGATTAATCCACAAGAGGGGGGGAGTCTCTAGGATAATGACCAAGAGGGGTCCAAGGAGGGAATTACCCATGTATATTAATTCACCCCATTTTCCTAAATTTCTATTTGTATATGAACCTTCCCATTTATGATTGAGTGTCCCAAAGCCAATCATTGAATACATGTAAGAGGGTGGGTGTGAGTGGTCACATCCCAAATTTATTGGGAACATGGGGGTTGAGTACAATCATCTTGGGGAAGTGTGTGAGTCAAGAAAGAAAATGAAAGGAGAGGAAATTTGTATGGGTAGGGACAACATTTTTACATTTTTTGGAGTTTTTGTGCATGAGGAGCAAGAGAGAGAAAGAAAGAGAGCTTGGAGCTAGTGCAACCATGGAGGGTGAATTCTAGATCAATATGGAGCATAATTGGAGCGAATTGGAGCTAGAAAACTGAAGATCTAGGTTGTCAGGCATGAAGAGTGAACTCATGTGTGAGTTTCACTAAAACATCAAGTGTTTGTTGTTGGTTTGTTGATCATTTTCCTAGCAACAATTTCACTTGAGTTCCTAGTTGAAATATTTCTGAATGCCTATGCCAGAGAGACCCTGATAAATGAATGGGACACCTAAGGGACTGAGATCAATGAAGGGGTACATTCCTTGGGTTATACATGTCAAGAGGAAGAGAGCTGGTGGAAAATCAGGATACTTGTAGGAGAATATCAATTGGGTTGAGATTTCTATGAGTTGTGAGTGGATTGTGAGAGACCACCCTCTTTTGTGGATTTCTAGCCTCATCTTGGGGGTGACTGGTTGTTGAGATTTGGAACAGTCAGTCTATGGTTGGGTGGAACGTCTGTCCCAAGCAACTAGTTTCACAATCCTTGTTTAAAGATAAGTGTTTTGTCTCGTTGTTGAGTTATTTACATGTGTTATTGATGTGCATGAACTCTGTGTAAATGAGAATAATTTATATGTTGTTGTAATGATTTTTTTAGATACATTTCATGTTGATTATTAACATGTTTTAGATGCATATATTTTATGGTTATATACAGTAGCTAAATATGTTTTAAATTCATAGTTGTAAGCTACAGGAAATCGACTAACAGTAAAAGAATTAAATTATTTGGCTGTAAATTTCATTTTTATGTTTATTCTGCACCATAATTTCCCTTGGTTGGGATGGGGGATGTTACATTATGGTATCAAATATCTAGTTCAAACACTGGGCTTGTATGGGCCAAGATGGCTACAAATTCATGAAAATTGTCATTGCAAATTATATCTGTGACGGGTTTGGGGAAAAAGGAAGATTTTAGAGAGAAATCCCCAATTCCATGAGTGAAATTTGAGTTGTAATGACTTTGGATGGTTTTAAAGGGTTAATGGAGTAGAGAGGTGAAGTTACAGATAGAAATTCGACCTAGAATGGTCAAAATTCAAGTTTTAATGGTTGCCTATAGAGTTACAGGAAGTTTGGAGAATCGACAGATGAGATCTTGTTTGATCTCATGATTGACGGTCGAGATTCACTATGATAAATTCAAAAATTCATAAGGATTCGACCATTTAAAAGGTTGATGAGATCAACAACCAAAATTAAATCAGGGGTTGTGAAAGGGATCAGATCAATGGTCTAGATCAATTAGAGAAAAGTAAAAAAAAATCTTAGTGTTAAAGTTCACCAAGAGAAATCATCGATGGTCAATGAATGGATCGATCGAAATGGTGAAGATTCTAGTTTGGCCATAATACATCTATGACTGTCGATGATTGATGGTCGCAAGTTGGTTGAATCTACCGAAGTATTTTCAATCACCAACGAATATCATCAATGGCCTATGGGCCGGTGGTCGGCCAAATTCGGTGAAGTATTTTGAATTGGGAAAGAGAAGTCGTTGATGATCGATGCATCGATGGTTGGGCATCGACCAATTCGGAAAATTGTTTGGTCATTCAAGAAAATTAGTCGATGGTTGATGAGGGAAAGAGGATGATGATTCCATCATCCACGTGTGATGTCATGTCAACATCCATGTGTCATGCCACGTCAGTAGTTAACATGTTGGCCAACATAAGTGGTCGATGGTCGATGGTCAAATCAATCGATTTGGGAAAGTGTATTCGACAACCATTTGGGATCATTAATCATCGATGGGATGATGGTCGAGCATCAACCGAAGTTGTTGAGATTTCCATTTGCCAACGAAGGTCATCAACGACCCACAACTAGGTCGGTTGGGTTGGAGTTGTGTGCAAATTAGTCATCGGGGAGTTGGGTCGATGGGAGATGGTCGAATCAACAGTTTGGTAAAGTATTTTTCATGCCAAAGGAGAACGTTTATCTTCGATGACCGATAGAGAGTAGATCAACGACCTAGATTTCTTCCGACCTGAGATCGACGACGCAGATTGCACATAGGCGGATATGAAAATTATTTTGGCCATAACTAGAGAAAATTACAATGAATTGGGATGAAACATATGGATTTTTTCCAGAGAGAGGAGGCCTACAAAAGCACGAGAGAGGTACCTAGTCCAATTCTTCTTGGATTTGGCAAAAAATGCAAAATAGTGGTTTTTAAAGATTTAGCTCTAGATCATTGACATAAGTCTTGATTAAGGCCAAACTCTTGGGGAGATTCCAAAAATCATACACAGAAATAACCCATGAATGAATTGAATAAATCATATGGGGATTGGAATGGGGACACTGAAATAGGCCAAAATCCACTATTCCGAGCCACTTTTTAGGGATTTTTTAGATTTTCACACAAGGAAAAGTGACCCTAGATCACAAATATGGAAAATTTAATTTAGTAGAATTTTTATATAATCATCAAGACAAACAAATTTCATGTAATGAAATTTTTCCAAAAGTGCACAGATTGAGAGATAGCCAGTTCTGCTAAAAAATCAAAGTCTAGAAAAAGGATTGAGAAAGGACAAAGTTGTAGATTCCATATTGTTGTAGTTTTTGAATGGAATGTCATATTGAAATTTTGAGAATTGTTATGAATTCCATGCTATTATTTTTATCTATTCCTCATACAAAATTTTCTCCATTTCCTATCATATTTTCTTCTGCAATTGACATAAGTTGGCATTACAATAAAATTGCACTAGTAGAGAAAATGCACAGAAAGGGGTGAAAATGGTTTTTTCAAGAAGCCATAACTTTCAACTTAGAGATATGATTGGGGCATGAGTAAAGACATTGGCAATATATTTTAGAGAGGAATGCATATAGGTAATCATAGTTTGAATTGATGCAATGTGGATTTCATAAATTGATGAGGAAACATGTATTCTAATTAATGAAATGTTTTACAATACGCATGTTCTAACAATAATTATTACATGCACATTTCTTGCAGAATTAGAGGTATATGTAGATTTTAACCTTGTACAATATTTACTGCAAACACATTTTCAGTAAAAGAACATAAAAGATACAATGGAAAATACAAACATTACACAGATTTTTCCCCTGGAAACCCAAACCGGGAAAACCAACATATTCTATATCCATTCATTGTGATACATTGTTTACAATATAATATACATATAGGATCCAGTGGCATCCAAAAACCTAACCCAATGACCTAGATTAGTCAACAACCCTAATTCCTTAACCAGAAATAGAAAACCATCGGCAAAGAAACCATGTGCTGAAAAACCACCTAAATATGTGACAGATTTCTCGAGGCAGATTTTTTTTTTCGGGGGCGTTGTCCCTGCACCCCTCTCTAACCCCCCCATGCATCCGACGCAATGCACAAACATTACTACTCATGAAAAGAATATAACACATACCCAACATTCTCCCACTTGTTTTTTTCTTTGCATACAGGGGGTTACAGGGTTACATAGTCAACAATCCAGGGCAGCAATGCCCATGGATCCTCTACACCAAGAGAACTTCTTAGTGCTCACAGATTTTGTTAATGAATCTACAACATTCTTCAAAGTGTCCACCTTCATCAGGAATACTTTCTTTTCTTCAATCATGTCTCTCACAAAGTGATATTCAATATCAATATGCTTTGTCTTTGAATGATAAGCTAGATTCTTCACCAGAAAAATTGCACTTTGCTTGTCACAATCTATCCTTACATCTTGTTGTACCAACCCAATACCTGAACACAATCTTTGTAACCATAATACTTCCTTAATTGCATGAGTGGCTGCTATGTATTCAACTTCTGTAGTTGAAAGTGCCACTACAGCCTGTCGTTTGTTCATCCAATTTACTGCTCCTCCAAACAGGTCAAACACATACCCACTTGTAGATATCCTACAATCTATATCTCTAGACTAGTCTGCATCGACAAAGACATGTATATCCACCACTCTGTCCAATCTCGGTCTTCATTCGTAGCACAACCCATAGCTAGCAGTACCATGCAAATACCTAAAAACCCTTTTTACTGTTGTCCAATGCTCCTTCCCTGGTTTTGACATATACCTGCTCAAAACTCCTATTGTGTGTGCAATGTTCAATCTAGTACTGACCATTGCATACATCAAACTTCCAACTTCACTCACATATGTAACACAAGACATGTCCTCCTCCTCTTATCGTGTCTTGGGACACTAATCCGCAGATAACTTTACACCAACAGGAATAGGAACCTTGACCGGTTTACATTCCTGCATATTAAACCTCTGCAATATTGTCTCAACATATTTTCTCTGATTTAACCATAGTTTCCTCCTTTTCTGATCTCTTTTAATTTCCATGCCCAAAATGAAATTTGAAGCACCGAGATCCTTCATGTCAAATTTAGAGGACAACTGAGTTTTCACATCCTGGATAATCTCCTTGTTGTTTCCTATCAACAACATGTCATCCACATACAATACCAAATAAATCAAATGATCACCAATTAATTTAAAATACAAACAGTGATCCTCTTTTCTTATTTTGAAGCCAAATCCCAACATATAAGTATCAAATTTTGTATACCACATCCTTGGTGATTGTTTTAAACCATATAGGGACTTTTTTAGCTTGCATACCAGCTCCTTCTTTCCCTTCATAGCATAACCTTCTGGTTTCTTCATATAGATTTATTCTTCCAGATCCCCATATAGGAATGTTGTCTTCACATCAATCTGTTCTACTTCAAAATCAAATGCAGCAGCAACAAATAACATAAATTTTATAGAGGTTAACTTGGCAACAGGAGAAAAAATCTCACCAAAATCAATTCCCTCAACCTGGGAATAACCCTTTGCTACTAACTGAGCTTTGTATTTCTCCACTTTTCCTTCTGCATTCAACTTCTTTTTAAATACCCATTTTCTGCCAATGGGATTTCTTCCAGTCGGCAACTTCACTAGATCCCAAGCCGCATTCTTATCCAAAGATGTCATTTCTTCGTCCATGGCCCTTTTCCAGAGATTTCCATCCTCTGAATCCACTTCCTCCATGACAGTTCTAGGATCATCATCAGTAATAGACAAAGAAAAATTTGAATAAAAATTAAATGGAGTATATATTTCCGGTATCCTTGTTTCTTGAGACAATCTCCTCAATACTGGAGTATGAGGATATTCTTCTTATTATTCTTGTTCTTCTGTAGAGTTTGATTCGTCATCCTTTAAATCAAACTCTATTTTCTCTAGTTCTTCCTTACTTGGTAGGACTTCCAGTTTAACAACATCCTTCATTTCTCCAAATACCACATCTTGGCTATACACTACCTTCTTAGTTTCTGGGTTCCAAATCTTATAACCTTTGAGACCATCTTTATATCCAATAAAGATACACTTTTCAACCTTTTTATCTAGCTTACTCTTGTTTTCCTTTGGAACATGAACATATGCATCACATCCAAATACCAAGAGATGTGTGAGAGAAGGTTCATTAGCAGTCCATACCTCTTGTGGAGTATTTTCATCCAACACTGATCAGGGTGATCTA
This sequence comes from Picea engelmannii, assembly GCA_009831015.1. Lineage (NCBI taxonomy): Eukaryota > Viridiplantae > Streptophyta > Pinopsida > Pinales > Pinaceae > Picea > Picea engelmannii. The sequence continues at coordinate 342,759 of ML785089.1, read as the reverse complement.
TTGACTATGTAACATGCAGTACCCACTGCCTCTGCCCATAATTCTTTCTCTAACCCAACACCACTGAGCATGCATCTTGCTTTTTCCATCAATGTCGTGTTCATCCTTTTTGCAACTCCATTATGTTGAGGTGTGTATGGATTAGTCTTTTGCCTTGCTATACTAAACTTCTTACAGAATTCTTCAAATTCATTCCCGCAGAACTCTCCACCATTATCTATCCTCAACACCTTAATTCTTTTCTCTGTTTGATTCTCAACAAGATCCTTAAAATCTTTAAACCTGTCAAAGACTTCATATTTATTCCTGAGGAAATATATCCAAGTATTCCTCGAGAATTCATCTACAAATGAGACATAGTACACAAATTTTCCCAATGATGGGACCGACACAAGTCCAAAAACATCACTGTGAACTAGCTGTAAAATTCCTTCTATCCTCGTTGCCCCAAAGGGGAATCTTACCCAAATCTGCTTCCCATATAGACAATATTCACAAAAATCAAAATCCAGAGAAAAATTAGACATACCTTCAACCATACCTTTATCGTGTAGTAGTTGAAGAACCTTCTCTCCGATATGCCCCAGTCTTTGTGGCCACAGCATAAAATTTTCTCTAGAGACTATAGGATTTATTTCTTCTTCAACTCCAAAATCAGGAACAATAGAACTATTACACCCATCACTAATAGTGCTTCCTTGCAACTTATACAAATTTCCAAACCCAACTCCCTTCAGCAACACCATTGCTCCTCGAACCATCCTACATGTTTCCTTTTCAAATATTGTTTTTACCCCTGCATCGTCCATTTTGCTTACAGAAATCAAATTTCTGGCCAAACCTGGGATGTGCAGAAAACCAGAAAGTGTTCTAATCCTTCCATCTATGAGCCTCAACTTGACTTTTCCTCATCCTATGATTTTGGTTGTTGAATCATCACCTAAGAAAACATTAACTCCATCATACCTTTCATATTCACAGAACCACTCCCTGTGGGGAGTCATATGAAAGGATGCACCAGAGTCAACCAACCATGCCTCATGATTTGCATGTGTGCTTGAAGAATCCAAGTACACATCTCCTCCTTCTTCCTTAGAGGTATTTTCTTCTGTAGAAGGAGATTCTTCAGATCCATTCTTTTTCTCAACTTTGGATCTACACTGCTTCTTGTAGTTCCCTTCTTTTCCACATCTCCAACATACCTTTACAAGATTTCTAGGAGATTTAGATCTACCCTTAGACTTAGATCTCCCACTTGAGAACTTAGATCTATTTCTTTCCTGGGAATGTCCTCTTTCAAATAATGTGGTTGTGCTCTATCCTTCCATATTCTTCCATCTCATATCCTCCAAAAACAAGGATGAGACCACTTCATCAAACTTCAAGGCAGTTTTATTACTACCTATGGCCACAACCAAACTATCCTAGGAGTCTGGTAAAGAACACAGTAAACCGATACATTTATCTTCATCTAAAATTTTAATCTCAATAGATACTAACTGACTTACCATAGTATTGAAGGTGTTCAAATGCTCTGCCACCGAGTCTCCATCTCTCATCCTCAGGTTATACAACTTCTTTCTTAGGAATAGTTTATTTACTAGGGACTTAGACTGATACAACTTCCCCAAATTTTCCCATAAATCCTTGGTTGTAGCTTCCTCTGACACATTCAGTAATATTGAATCTGAGAGGCACAATCAGATTGTGCTCTTTGCCTTCTGATCCAACTTGTTCCAACCATCTGCTGAAGTTTCTATAGGTGTAGTACCTGTATCTACCACAATCCACTGATCTCTATACACCAACATATCTTCCATCTTGAGCTTTCACAACTCAAAACTTTACCCATTAAACTTCTCAATATCCATTTTTTAATTGCATGCCATTTCTTTTCACCTGAAAAATCAATACCACAGATCTCCCACTATAACAAGGATTATCACAATCTTGAGCCAAACCCTTGACCACAAAGGCGTCCCTCTGAAGCCAACATAGCTCTGATACCAAATGTAGATTTTAACCTTGTACAATATTTACTGCAAACATATTTTTAGTAAAAGAACATAAAAGATACAATGAAAAATACAAACATCACATAGAGATTTTTACCCTGGAAACCCAAACCGGGAAAACCAACATATTTTATATTCAATCATTGTGATACATTGTTTACAATACAATATACATATAGGAGCCACTAGCATCCAAAACCCTAACCCAGTGACATGGATTAGTCAACAACCTAATTCCTTAACTGGAAATAGAAAACCATCAGCAAAGAAACCATCTGTCGAAAAAACACCTAAATAGGTGACATGTTTCCTGAGGTAGAATTGTTTTTTAACAATATAGAAAGAAAATTTATTTCTTATATGAGGATTGTAGTAATGTAATATACTCAAGGATCTTACAATCGTGAGGAAGAGATTAGAGGTCTACATGTCAACATGGGGAATGCTGAGACATAGTCAAATGGAAGAATATATAGGCAAGAGCCTGTCACTATGAGAAGCATGCATAGGTAATTGTAGAGATACAGAGTTGATAATGAAAGGATTATGAAGTCTCAGGAAGATATACTTCAGATCTTAAACATGTTACATAAGAAAGTTAACAAATATTTTGGCACTAAGCAAACAACTAGTGATAAACAAGTATCAACATATAGATCCCATAGAAAAAGGGATGATCATGGAAATGATAGGAAATCAAGAAGCATGAGAATGATCCATCATTCTCCAAGGCATTCCACTAGAATAAATCATGCAAGTTCAGGGCCAGGGAGCATCCCAAGTGTGTCTCTTGTTCATAGGAAAAGAAGAAGGCTTGAGGCAAACATCTTGCAAGGTGAACTCAGGAACATAAAACCACCTACTTTCAATGGTGAACACTGGAAAGGTGAAGAGGCTGAGGCCTGGCTGTTGGAAATGAAGAAATATTCTTTGTTGCATGATTACCCCTCCCGGGTAGAAGCTAGAATGGTCACCTACCACTTTCTAGGAAAGAAAGCCATGTGGTGGGATCAAATTAAGAAATCCAAGAACCTCGATGATAAAAGGATCTCATGGAGGAAATTCAAGGGATATTTCCAAGAGAAATATTTTTCAGAGCATTGTTATGAAATAAAAATGAAAGAGTTTTTTGAACTCAAGTTGGGAACCATGACAATGGAGGAATATGAGAAGCAGTTGTTTGAATTGTTGAAGTATGTTGACTTCATCAAGGATGAGAAGGTTAAAATACAAAGGTTTATAAGTGGGTTACCCTCCTTCTTTAGTGAAAATATTCAATATGACAACCCCAAGACCTTGGAAGAAACCATAAGGAGAGAAAGACACCTTTAAGAGAAAAGCTAAGGAAGGCCATTTTTCCAAAAATTTTGGAATGACAAGATGAAAGGAAAAAAGGAACAAACACAAAAAGGTTTTAATCCACATTTTTTCATAAATAACTCCCAAGAAAATCAACAAGGTCATTCATCCCAAATTGAGCACAAGACCGCAGATTCATTTGGAAAAAGGCTAAGGAAACAACTTGTTCAATGCTGGGGATGTGAGAAAAATCACTTATATATGGACTTCCCTCACAAAGGAGAAATAATGAGGACTATACAAAACATTCAAGAGGCTGAAATACTGAAAGACATGGGAGGAAGCATGCCAAGCATTTATGCAACCTTGGACAACAAGCAAGTTGAGTATCAATCCACCATGATCGAAGTGGAAGGTAAGATTGACAACCAACCCATAGCAATTTTAATTGATTCTGGAGATAGCCATAGTTATATAAAGGATAACATTGTTGAAATATTTCACTTGCAAAGAAGTAAGCATAATAAATATTGGTTAGTTTAGTTAGCCACAGGGGCTGAGAGGAAAATCAATGAGTTGGTTAAATATTTCACGATAGACATGAATGGAATTAGCACAAAGGTAGATGTAAACATCATATCGTTGGGTTCATATGACTATCTAATTGGCATGGATTGGTTGGAAAAACATCATGTTTTCCTAGACTGTTACAACAAGACAATCACATGTCTTGATGAGGAAGGGAAACAAGGCAAGATTTAAGTCATTCGAAGAGCTATAGTTGTTAGAGAGATTTCATCTATGCATTTGAAGAAGAGCTTCAGGAAGGGATGTTAGATGTTTTCATCCCATATGGAGGAGGCAGCCAAAAACAAAGTGGCAAGCATTGAAGACCATCTGGTCTTGAGGGATTTTGAAGATATTTTCAGACAAATTATAGGATTGTCACCAAAGAGAGACATTGATTTCTCTATTTATTTGGTTCTAGGAGCTACCCCAGTGTCTAAGACACCTCACAGAATGGGCACACCAGAAATAAAAGAGTTGCATATGCAGCTTGAAGAACTTTTGAAGAAGGGGTATATATGCCCAAGTGTGTAACCTTGGGGAGCCCCGACTCTTTTTGTGAAGAAAAAGGATGGAACCTCAAGGTTGTGTATTGATTTTAGGCAGCTTAATAAGGTTACCATAAAGAATAAGTATCCTTTTCCAATAATTGATGATTTTTTTGATCAGCTGAAAGATGCGAGAATCTTTTCAGAGATTGACTTGAGATCAAGATATCATCAAGCTAGGATAAATGAAGAATAAATCAACAAGACATCATTCAAAACAAGATATGGGCATTATGAATTCACGATAGTGCCATTTGGATTATCAAATGCCCCAACAATCTTTATGTGTTTGATTAATGGAGTGTTCATGGAGTACTTATAAAATTTTGTAATTGTATTCCTAGATGATATCCTCGTCTACTCTAAATCAAAAGAGGAACATGAGCAACATTTAAGAATGGTTTTGCAAGTTTTAAGAGAGCATAGATTGTATGCTAAGCTAAGTAAGTGCATCTTTTTATCAAAAGAACATTCACTAATTGGGGAATATAATATTAGCAGTAGGGATATAAGTTGATCCTGATAAGATAAAGGTCATTAGAGGATGGCCAACACCAAATAATGTGACAGAGGTCATATCATTCATGTGTCTTGTTGGTTATTACCGAAGATTCATAAAAGGGTTCTCAAGGATTGCAAGTCCAATCACTTCCTTGCAAAAGAAGGGAGTGAAATTTGAATGGACTTCCAAGTGTGAAGAGAGTTTTTAACAGTTGAAGGGAGTATTGACAAGTGCACTAATATTGAAGATTGCATATCCAAACAAATATTTTTTTGTGTGCATCGATGCATGCAAGGAAGGAATCGGTGGATTTTTGAGTCAAAGGGACCATGTGGTATTCTATGAGTCCAGAAAATTAAAATATCACGAGAGGAATTATGCTACACATGTGTTATAACCCTAAATTGCACCACATATGCTTACCTGGCATCAGGCCAACTCATATCCCTTCCTTGCCAAGGCCATGCTGAACAAACTCTTTAAAAACCTCTCAAATCAAGTAACCCGCGCCCTAACCCATTACTGGGCGTGTTGGAATGCTGGCAGGACTTCTACTACACGCGTTGGAACGCTGGCTGGCCCACTACAGCCCGCGTTTACCTAACAAAGCACAAAAACAGGAAAGTTGCCGACAGAACGAAAAGCTTTGGGTCAGTTAACTGGAACTCCCAGCCATGCATGGACGAGAGTTTGTCCAAAACCCTAGCTCCTTATAGCCTATAAAATAAGGGGTAGGGGTACTATTTGGAGGGAGTAAAATCATAGCAAAGAAACTCTGCCCAATTGTCGAATCCGTTTTGTCCCAACCCTTTAGCCTTTCCTCAAGCTTTAGGAGAATTCAAGCAAAGCAGTTGGAGGAAAAAGAAGAGGAGGAGCCCAGGATCAGGATCAAGGAACGATGGTCGATCTCTATTATTATTGTAAGTTGATTCATCTTGAAATTAATAAAGAAAACTTTTCGTGTCCCAATGCACGAGTCTTATATGTTTTATTTGATTTATGCTTAATCTCTAACCCTCTAGTAGAACAATAGCATGCATGCGTAGTGTTTTGTCTTGATTGCAAGATAGTCTTTGGAAGGAGTAACAGAAGCAAGGGGATAAAGCGCAACGGAGGATCTACACCAAACATCGATCAAAAGGTTAGTAGGTTCTTTCCATGTTTTCATGTGAAAAAGGGTTTTAGGTTTGGGGTAGAAGGTTAAAAGTAATTTCTTAAGGGTCATGATCTGCATGCAAGTTTAAGCCCTAGCTTGTTAGTCCGTAGGGTATAATTTCCCCACAACAACATGACTTGGAGTTAGTAGAAATTGTACATTCATTGAAAATGTGGAAGCATTACCTTATGGGTAATAAATTTGAGTTGTGGTTTGAATCATTTGTTTGGACAACCAACACTAAATACCAGACAAACTAGATGGTTGGAATTTCTGAGTAAATGTGACTTTGAAATTAAGCATATAAAGGGAAAGGAAAATAAAGTTGTTGATGCATTCAACATGAGAGCTCATGAAGTGCATATTGAAGCCATCAACATGTACATGATAGATCTAAAAGACAAAATTATTGCAGAAAAAAATTCAGATCAACACTATGTGAAAATAAAAGAAGTGTTGCAACAAGGTAATTTTCAACAAAAATTTAATTCTTATGAACTGAAAGAAGATGGAATTCTCTTGTACAATGGAAAAGTATATGTGCCAAATTTTGGTGAGCTAAAAAATGCAGTTCTGATGGAAATGCATAATGTTCCATATTCCAGGCACCCAGGATATCAGAAGACAATTGCAGCAGTAAGAAGCCAACACTTTTGGCTAGGAATGAAGAAAGAAGTGGCTAGTTACATAGCTAGATGTCTAGAATGCCAAAAGGTAAAGACAGAGAATAGACACTCAACAAGTTTTCTATAGCCATTTCCCATTCCAGAATGGAAGTGGGAAGTTTTCAAAGTTGATTTTATTACTAAGTTGCCTATAACAATGAAGCAACATGATTCCATCATGGTGGTGGTGGATAAATTGACTAAAGCAACACATTTTATTCTAGTAAAGACTACACACAAGGCAACAAATATTGCATATATCTACATGAAAGAAGTTGTTAGGCTACATGGGGTACCTAAAGAAATAGTTTCAGATAGAGATCCAAAGTTCACATCTAATTTTTGGAAAGGTTTGTTCAAGGGATTTGGAACAAATTTAAATCTTAGTACAACATATCATTGAGAGTCAAATGGGAAAACATAAAGGAATAACAAGATAATTGAGGACATGATTAGAATGTATGTGATGGATCAGCCATCAAAGTGGGAAGATTACATTCATTTAGTTGAATTTTCATACAAAAATGGATATCAAGCCTCATTGAAAATGATTCCATTTGAGGCATTGTATGGAAGAAAATGTAACACACTCGTGAGTTGGGATAATCCAGTAGACAGACCAATTTTTGGGCAAAAATTTCTAAAGGAAATGGAAGAGAAGATGGCAAAGATAAAACATAATTTAAAGGTTTCCCAGGATAGGCAAAAATGTTATGTAGAAAAGAACAGATTGTTTATATAATTTAAAGTGGGAGAACATGTGTTTTTAAAAGTGAAGGAAAAGAGAAGTTCGCTAAGATTGGGAAGTTTCCTGAAGTTGGCAGCAAGATATTGTGGACCTTTTAAAATATTAGAAAAGATAGGGCCAGTTGCATAAATGCTAGCATTACCTACATCCATGAGAGTGCATACTATTTTTCATGTGTCATTGTTAAAGAAATATGTGTTTGTCCCTAACCACATAATTGATTGGAATGTGATTCAGATGGAGCACGAAGGGGATTTCCGGGTGGAACCAATACGCATCCTAGACTAGAAAGTCAAGGTGCTCATCAACAAATCCAAAAGGATGGTAAATTTTCAATGGACCTGCTACGGTCTTGAAGATGATACATGGGACCATGAAGAAAACATGTGGGCAGAGTACCCACAAATTTTGACAGTTTTGAAGAAAATACAATGCAAGACTCGATTTTGAGCAGCTAAAATTATGAAACCACATCTCAGAGTCATATCCAACTAGAATGGGACCTTGATAAAAGAATGTATCATTCTTTGGGTTAGCCATGATAAACTGATGGTATATGACTTGGGCTATCCCTGATAAATGAATGGTTCATTCCTTGGGTTGACGAGTTGAGAGGAACGTTATATTTTGGTTGGGACTACTGTTGGAGTTGTTAAATTGCAATTTTTTTTTTATCTCTAGGCATTGTGATGTAAATTTTCATATATATATATAT
>ML785089.1:314436-334468 GCA_009831015.1 Picea engelmannii | reverse complement strand
GAGAGAGATGCACAATTATAGGAGAGGGGGGAATGTAACATCCCCACTATAATCCCTAGTTTAATTTATGCTTAATGTAGATATAACCTATGGCATGGGGGATAAATTAATCTACAAGAGGGGAGAGTGTCTATGATAATGGCCAAGAGGGGTCCAAAGAGGGGTCCAAGGGGGGAATTACCCATTTTCCTAAATTTTCTATTTGTATATGAACCTTCCCATTTCTGATTGAGTGTTCCCAAATCCAATCATTGAATACATGTAAGAGGGTGGGTGTGAGTGGTCACATCCCAACGATTTTGGGAACAAGAGGATTGAGTACAATCATATTGGCGAAGTGTGTGAGTCAAGAAAGCAAATCAAAGGAGAGGAAATTTGTATGGGTGTGGACAACATTTTTACATTTTTTGGAGTTTTTGTGCATGAGTAGGAGAGAGAAAGAAAGAGAACTTGTAGTTGGTGAAACCATGGAGGGTGAATTCTACAACAAGTTGGAATGTAATTGGAGAAAATTGGAGATGGAAAATGGAAGAGCCAAGTTGTCATGCCTGAAGAGTGAACTCCTATGTGAGTTGCACTAAAACAACAAGTGTTTGTTGTTGGTTTGTTGATAGTTTTCCTAGCAAAATTTTCCCTTGAGTTCCCAACTAAGATATTCCTGGATGCTTGTGCTAGAGAGACCCTGATAAATGAATGGGATGCCTGAGGGACTAATATCAGTGAATGGGTACATTCCTTTGGTTGGGCAGGTCAAGAGGAAGAGAACTGGTAGAAAATCAGGATAACTATAGTAGAATATCAGTTGGGTTGAGATTTTTATGAGATGTGAGTGGACTGTGAGAGACCACCCTCTTTTGTGGATCGCTAGCCTCAGCTCAGGGGTGATTGGATGTTAAGATTTGGAACAGTCAGTCTATGCTTGGGTGGAACGTTTGTCCCAAGCAGCTGGTTGCACAATTCTTGTTTGAATATAAGTGGTTTATCTTATTGTTGAGTTATTTACATGTGTTATTGTTGTGCATGAACTTTGTGTAAATGATAATGTTTTATATGTTGTTGTAATGAGTTGTTTAGCTGTATTTCATGTTGATTATTAGCATGTTGTAGATGCATCTATTTTATGGTTATAGACAATAGCCAAATCTGTTTTAAATTTGTAGTTGTAAGATACAAGAAATCAACTAACAGTAAGAGAATTAGATTATTTGGCTATAAATTTCGTTTTTATGTTTATTCCGCACCGTAATGTCCCTCGGTTGGGTTGGGGGATGTTACACATAATTTTTTTCTCATGCAAAACTCTTAAAATGTAGGTTTGAAATTGGTTCAAGACTTCCCCTTTTCCCTTTGAAAATAATGTTACTCTACCTACAAACAGAGACATGCAGGGGCATAACTGAATAACAAAAGGAACCCATAGGTTGACGAGATTCAAGATGAGGAAATATGATTGGTAAGTTTGCATTTTATGATGAAATCCTTTTATAACAGTTGACATGAAATCCTTGACAAATTGTGGGGTGAAGTTTAAATCCTTGACAAATTACAGGGTGAAGTATAACAACTGCATCGAAACAATAGTTCAGAAACCATGAGCTAGAAAACCCCTGAGATATTTACATAGGTTTGAAATTCAAACGAATGGGAGGAAAATGGCTTACATTATCTCTGTATGATAGGAGGATACTTCACATAACAAACATAACCCTTAAAAATGAATGCTCATGAGTAAAAAAAAACTAAAACACACAACATATTCATTCATGATCAAATGGAGCTTTTTTTTCAAATTATAACCACAAATATAATTACGCATTTGATGGGTCTAGTGCTAGGTTACATACATTTCCTGTAGCGTTATTTCCTTTTCAAAAAAATGTTTTTTAATTCCTATAAAAGTCTCATCCAAGGTCGAATAGCTATGTTATTCTAGAGCAGCAAAACTCAAACATGCAAAGAGAAAAATGCCAGAACTTCAGGTAACAACTCATTCAAAGTGCCCACGTACCATGCATTGAATGCATGGGACCTCATGTTCTCCCAAGAAAACTAGTGCCATTAACTCTTGATCCAACTCAACTTCCATTATTCCAATTAGTCGCCAATCACATATTGAATAATCATGCCACGCATACCATTCAACACATGCCCAGAACCATGTCACCTCTTAGTGTTTAATTCATATCCAAATGACGACCAACCTTTATCACTGTGTTCCACATTCACTGCTAATAAACCATGTGACATGCATATATGTAAATTATCATTGAAAGGAAATAACAAGGTCAAAAGGGTGGTGCCATGCTTTATCACCTTGGATTATACCATATGTTATATGCATTCAAACTTGAACGTGCCACCCTTATATCAACAAACTATTACCATATAATGTGAGATATCGAATAGTATCAAAATTTTAAACATATGGTGGACTATATAAAATGTAGCATATACAATGCTTTGTACAAATGAAACCCTTTCATCTATTTTTTTAATAAAATTGTTATATAAAAAAAACAAGGACAAAGCTCATGCCATATATGCTTTTGAAACATATAATCTATAAATGAGAGAAGTTTGAACTTCTCAATAACCCTTTTTAATTTCCTCATAATATCTATGAACATAATGCAAGGTAAAGTTTTGTTAGAAATTTATGAGCTAGATCATTTATTTCCTTTTGCAACAAGTTCATAATCAAATCATATAAATAACCAATACCATTGTAAACTGTAAGTGAGACTAGTATTTGAACTGCTAGCCAAACATGCTTATGGAATCACATTAGTGAATAAGAGATACTTGATCCATGGTGATATTTGAAATTAAATGACCTTGCTTTCTTCCTGGGGGGGTACCTATATCTAGATATTTATATCATAGAATAATAGATAAAATTTATTAAATTGTATTTTGCATCCATTTGCAGGCTTGGTGGCTTAGTTGGTGATTTTATGAGTCAACATACTCCAAACATCACCTTTGCAAATTGTCACATCCTTTAGGTGTGTCATTCCCCTTAATGGTCCAATGTGCCCAAACAAATTGTCGTTCCCCTTCATGGACTTAGTGTGCCCAAATGAACTCATGCAATCATCAACCATCATGTCCCTTGGGATCGGTGCACCCCAACCTTGGTACACTCCTCATATCGACGCACCCCAACCTATTTGGTGCACTCCTTCTCTTGGTCGCTTCATTCTTGGGCAAGCCCCTTGGCTTTCTCATGTGTCCAAGGCATCCACTTTCCAAACCGTTACATCTCTTGGGTGCCAGAGAAACCCTAAATTCCATCTCCTTGATGACTCGTGCGAGGATCTCCATGCCCTTCTAGCCGAAGACCTTACATCCTCCTCCACCTCAAGTTGTTGTCGTCCCTGAAACATCCACAAAATATTTGATCTCCAAGTCTCCACCCAAAATCATTCCCCCATCGCAATTAAGTTTATTGAAAACCCCAACTTTTGTGCCAATTGGAAACCTAAAGTTTCCCTGTGAAGGGGAAACCCCAATTTTCCAACTCACTACAATCATCTGCAACCTCGTGCAATCGCCTTCATTTCTCTCTAACCAAACTTATGTGAAACTAATATGCTTGCAATCGTGGAAGTAAATATACTCCCAAAATCTATCCACAATGCTCAAACTTCCATTGCGACGATCACACTTTGTTCTGGTATTGTTGTTGCCATTGTCCTGCTACGACGATTACACTCCATTCTACTATTGTTGTTGCCTCTATGATAACCTCAATAAAAAATTCAAAAATGTCTAAGTGTTGAAATCCTATAAACTTGGTGTTTCATCCATACTTCAACCAACTTTGTCATGTCTTCACATAATGCTAGCCTCAAGTCCTGCACTGGCTAGGTAGCTAGTCCAATCATTGCATCAAATTCTTGAAATCTTCATCTCCATGCCTAAACCTATCATTTTTTGTTTTCATATCTATAACTCCATCCAACTCCAAAGACTAATCTAAGTGTCCACCCTCACCTTACTATTGTTTCCATCGTCCAATATTCATCAAGGAGATCCTCCACAATGTCTAAGTGTTTCACTTCAAACCTATTGGCGTGTCCATACTTCAACCTCTTCGTCATGTTCTCGTGCACTAACATGCACAACATGTCCAAATCTGGGTCACTTCCTTTCACAATTCGGTTCATTCGCACAACAACCTCATACCAAGGAAATATCTCCCCTCACCTTGTTTCACTATGAATTCACCCCAAAATAAATTCATCAGCAACAACTGACTCCACTATCAACCTCATGACATAGTTATATAGCATACTACACACAGTCTACATCACATCCAAGTTTGTAGAGATTCAAGGGGAATCACCATGCATCTGCACATCCAACCAACTCTTCCCTTGTGAATCAAACTACGATCAAGTCCACAAGTATGGATTCATAGGTTTAATTCTCCCCAACTTCATCTATGTCTTTGGATATGAATCATCCCATATATACAAAGAAACATACATCCAAACTTCCTTTTCCCCACTACTTCATCACCTGACAATGTTTTTGTGTCTACCTCTCCATACCTTGGAATGGTTAGGCTTCACCCTCAACCATGCTTCCCAAGTAAGAGAAACTCCCATGCCCAAGTACTCTCTTCATGCTGCAATCTACATGTTCGCACAATCCTCCAAACTAAGGAAATTCCTCAACTCACCTCCTTTCATCAAGTCACCTCTCTACAACTCAAAATCTATGTTGAGTGTGGCCAATGCACCCACACTCCTCAAACATCCCAATGAACTATCCAAAGTTCTCCAAGTAGAATGAGTCACCCCCAAAAAACTTCCATGCCTAAGGCATGTTCGAACCAATACTCCTACCAACCTCAACGAATGACCTCGTTGTATCTTTGAGTCATCGCACAATCATCCACAAGTCACCAAGGTATGATCTACCTCATCCAATATAACATACCAAAGACAAGAAAACACCACCCAAGTCACTTGGTCTATGTTCTTCCCATTCAGGTTGACTTCCAATAGTACCTGGTCAACTTCTTTGTTGACTCCATCCATATCCTAGAATAGAAATGCCTTGCACCTCCTCCAAGTTTCCAAACTCTGGCACTTTCATCGCATGACCCAACAAATCTGGCTAAGGCACCAATGCACTAAGGTACCTCATCCAAGAGCTAGGCAACTCCTCAATTCACCTCCACAATTGCATCCAAAATCTGCCAAAGTCCACCATATGACTCATACAAGTAGGTCATCCCAAGCTCTCCAAACATTCACCCAATTCAAGGCATCCCAAATGCTACATGACTTCTTTGAACTACACCACTTAAGTCACCATCAAGTATACCAATTTTCACTAAGGAAACAAATTACACTTGAACCACCAAGTTATTTGACTTCCCTTCAAAGAACTCACACCATAACACTTAGGAAATGCTAGAAATTGAAACCAACCATACATTTCCATTGACATTCTTGGTTGCACCCATTGTTCAAGTCTATTGTCCTAGAACTTCACTTTCCCAAGCCACCAACTCTTCGCATGAACTCTCGTCAATCACCGTGTGTAGCTCCACAAACCTACATAGCACCTTCATTGTGATACAAGGATGATTCCATTTGTCCACTTCATAAATACATATAAGTCCCAAACTTCCCATTTAACCAGTCGAACTCATCTCCAATGTCCTGCATCTTGAATTCTTCCGCTTCAAGGCACCATGCACACACCACTTGCCTGCTAAGTCATATTGATGTGAACTAACTCACGTAACTATGTGAAGAGTTATCTCATTTGAAGGATGTGGTCGACCCATTTTTCCAACAACCCAACTCAACTAAATTATTGTTCTCAGTGATGCACAACACGAATATGTCATGATGAAAATGTTCCCAACCAATTTTCTTGTTGCGAAGCTTCTCTAGGTTGCCTCAAGTTGTTCAACTCAAACAAGTGCTTCCACTTGCTACAACCCATAACTTCTCCTCTTTGCAATCACTTTTGGGGTTAGATATGTAACAAGTCTTGTGTTCATCCACCTTCCTTAAGTGCTCGATTCACCCCATGAAATTTTTGCTTGGTCTTCTCAAGGTGTGCACATAGGTTTGGCCCTTACCTCTGTCATAAATCAAACCAACCAAGTCTTTGCCCGGACTATCTCTGTGAAAGGTCAGTCCACCTTACCAAACCTTCACCAAGTCTACGCCCAAACTACCTCTGTGACCAACTTTGCGAAAAGTTATGTGATGAACTATGTGATCACCCACCTTTTCTAAGTGCTTTGTTTCACCGCAAAATCTTCTCTTGGTCTATACAAGGTGTGCACCCATATCAAACTTCCAATGCATTTTCAACTGAACCCTTTGTCGTAAGTCTAATGAAAATTCTCTACAATGAACCAGTTCGCTCCACCAAATTGTTCACCAAGCCTGTGAACATTCCCATTGAACTTTCTTCGCAAATATTCCCTATCCATTGTCATCATTGCAGTAGTATATTGTGCTTCAAGCTCTTATACCATCTATCATCGATATAGAGGTGAATATCTCACCAACCCTTCTTCAAAATATGTAATGAATAAGCTTTGATGCCATCTGTCACATCCCCATAGGATGCCTCCCCAAATCTTGCGATCGTGCACCTCTTGAGGGCATGCAACACCGTGATGTTTCTCACTTGGATTCTTTGCAACATTGAGTATACTTCGTTCAAAATATGCCTCTTCACCTAGAGCATACCCATACTCTGTTCTAGGCTACGACTGATTCATACTCCTACTCTAGTGCAACTCTCTTGTATACTTAGACAATTTGTTAATAGTCTTAACACTTATTCATTTGAGAATACATCCATGAAACAAAGAGAACACTTGCAAAACAAACAAGAGACACACATATACAGTGTGGGAGGAACAAAACGTGTCTAACACCCGACTAAGTCTTATTATTGAAAAATAGTTACAATATGAGCACTACCGGCTTAGTTTACAAATGGACAAATTCACACAACTCGTCTCACCTCACCAAGACACTCATATACAGATTCGTCACACCAAGACTCATCTGTCATAACAACTTTTTCAACTTCTATGGTGCACCTCAGACATGCACCCACCATAGACTCACCATCTCTTCTCTATCACAAGAATTCACATAGGCCTATAGTTATGTCTCATAGCATCCCTCACTTAGACATGTGACAAGAATTCCCCAAGCTCAACCAAAAGAAGGTCACCCCAAATCTATCAATATAATCATGTCAAGGCAGCACAATCCCTCCCATGTGGAGCAACTTGGCTCCTTGAGGGAGCTTGTCTTTCTTCATCCATGTCTATTGTAGAACCTTGACTCTAATCTTTCTCTCCTTGTTGTTGTGTCCTCTTGGTTGTGTGCCCTTGTTATTTTATATGGACTCCAAATGTCACCTTTGTGAATCATCACATCCTCTGGATGTTTCGTGCCCTTTTTCAGGCAAATATGCCCAAATGCATCGTCATGCCCCTTTGTAGACCCAGTGTGCCCAAATGAACCCATGCACTCGTCAACCAGTCCCTTGGGACCGATGCCCCTCAACCTTGGTGCACTCCTCATGTCGATGTGCCCCAATATATTTGGTGTGCCTCTTCTATTGGTCACTTAATGTTTGGGAAATCCCCTTGGCGTGTTCACGCACCCAAGGCACCCACTTGCCCAACCAATGGGACTCTTGGGTGCCATATCAACCTCAAATTTTATCTCCTTGATAACTTGGTTGAGGGTCTCTGCGCCCTACTAGCCGAAGAATTTACACTACCTAACATGAAATTATGCACATTATGCACACTGTCCTTGTGAAATTTCTTGAAAATAGAGAATTGAAGAAAATGCACTCCTTGTTAGGGAAAAATACAAGATGTATATATGTTGTTGTGTCCCCAGAATTTGGTGAAGGGTGAAATATACATTTTGGTTTGGGGTTATATGCATGAACTAATATGTATTGTTACATATACAACTCTAAAATGATTTATAGAAATAAATGATAGATAAATGATTCCACAAGTGAAATATTCTTGTTGCGGGCTGTTGTTGTATATAAACATACCTAGTAGGGTATTTATGCAAGAATGCTTGCATATTAGGGTTTGAGACTATGTATATATAAATATGCAATCTTTGGCAGATATATATATAGTGCATGTGCTAAGTGATAGTTAGTGATAGTTACATATATTTTATCCATATACTGGATTATGAATGGTCATGGTATGAAAATTACCTTGTGGAGAAAATTGGGCAAAAGTTGCATTTGTAGCTTATGTATGTATTATAATTTGCATAAAAAATTATTGTTTTACAAACCATATGCATACTTCATACATATAGGTTTCATATTCATAATAACAAAGATGCCTAGTAAAACCCTAGAAATGCACAACTTGTTTGTAAAAGGTAAGGCAAGGTTGTATTATACCTTAGATTTGAGTTGTGAAAGTTGTTGGGGGTGTGTGATTCAGATTATTTTCAGCACGAAATGAGAGCAGAGATATAACACAGAAATATACAGAGATGTTGCAAGAGAGACAACAATATAACATATATATATCGGAAATATAACAAGAGTCACAGATATATAGTAATACATGATTTCTATTAATGAAAGAAATGTACAGAGACTATAAAAATACAGAGTGAAAGACTCCCTAAAATGGTGGCAGCTTATCTATGAGAAGAGATGTGACGGATACTCTCATTCTTAAGAAGATGATTACTACAATGAGGCTCTAAGGGCCTTTTTAACATAATTAAAATCCAAAACCTTAACCCCGGAAGATGAAAAGCCAAAAGGTTTGTGGGCCCCGATGGGGGTAGTTGATACATCAACTTCCCAGGGGCATAACGTTTGCATACGATCTCCATTTGGGGCACTCGATACACCGTTGGAAAGGTATAAACGAGAAGAACGATTTTCAACTAGTCTAGGCCAGTGCCTTCAGCAATATCGTGGGCCCTGAATCTCCAAAAAATGTCATTTAGGGCCTCAAAACAACCCCGGAAGTTTGGAACCCGAAAAACTACCAAGATGGAAAACTATTTTTCGAGCTTGTGGAATAGGTGGGTGACCACCGATATCCACCTGGATCAATCCTCCCTCCTTAGGAAGAAATGGTCTCCATTGCATTGAGTTCCTGAGGGAGAGAGGGAAGCGTTTGCTGAATCTGAATCTTGGTGAGTTGCTTGCCTTGTTGGAGACGTCGCACTGCTCGATTTGTGGAAGGCTGCCACAAACCTGTTGTTGGCAGGGTTGACTATTCAACCAGTCAAGTTATCTGAGATGACTATGTGCAGAATGAATCTTTATGTTTTGTTGCAATCTTGTCGACCTTCTTTTGTTGGATAGAAGGTGCTTGGGCCGAGGTTGTAGTGGTCATTATAGTATCCTTTTGTTCCCCTTTTGAACAGATTGTGAAGAAGTTGAATTTTGTAGTATGAGATACTACTTTGTGGCACTATTTAGGTGGGACAATAGTTGGAACTACCTCTAGTATTCTATAGAGATGACCCCCTAGAGTAATAATGACGCTACGAGGTCGAGACTCATAAATAGCATGGCGCTTCCACATATATGGTTGGCCTAAGATAACATCATAGAAATTCAGTGGGGAAACATCACATAATACCTCATCCTTGAAGGGTTACATTCCATATGACAATCGCCACTATTGGCTGATACTAAGATCTCACCCCTGGAAAATCCACCCGATATTGTATGGTTGTGGGTGTGGTGTTATCGACAATCCCAACTATTTGACGACCTCTGTTGAGATAAGGTTCTTCTAGATTCTGCTGTCAACAATAAAATGTAGTGGGGTCCCCTTCACCCACATCTGTGAATGAAAAAGGCACTCTCCCTCTTCAGGATCTGTTGGTTCTTCTAGTTGAATTGTTGTGGTCGCAACAATAGCAGTGGGATCTACGTTGATGATCTGTATTTTACCAGTATTTTCAGAATCAGATTTTGAATCAAGGTTTGGCTCCTTGTCTTTGATCTCAGCCACCAATGACTATTTTGAGAGACATTCATTGTGTTGGGCCCGGGGATTTTGTGTAAATCGCACCATTTTCCAGTGTCCTTCTTCGTCTTCCTGTGACCCTTCTTTTCATGTGGCTTGGACTAGTTTTCAAGAGGGTGTTTGTTAGAGTCGTCTTTATCATACTGTGGATGTTGCAGATTTGCAGACACAAACTCCCATTTGTTTTGGTGCTAAAATTTATGCTTGATTTTAACAACATATTGATAGGCAGCACCCAGTGATAGGATGTCTAGAAAATCCATTTCAGTTTGGATGTGTAGAGCCCCATAATATTTTAGAACCAGATGTTGCTCGGAGTCTTTGATACCTAGCTTGGTGCACAAGGTATGGAAGGTATTGGTGAACTCTGACACTTCTTGGCCCCTCTCTTGCCACAGTGTGGTCCATCTCATGTACTGGTCCTCATAGTTTCCAACAGGGTAATATTGTTCCTTTACCGCATCCACAAAAAAATTCTAAGTGAACTCGGCCCCATATACTCCAGACTCCTATGTGGAACTTTGCTCCCAGTAAGTTTCCCACCAATTTTTGACATGGGGGAGAGCCTTAAGGAGCACGAAGATGATCTTTTATCTGTTAAAAAAATTATGAATAGAGAAATAACCTTCTAACAGATTTAACCATTTGTCTAGGGCATTCGCATCTATTTGACCTTCAAATATAGGAATATCAAAATTGACTTGTACCTTGAAAGGCGAGGTGCTTCCAAAGTGGTTGTTTGATGAAGATGTGCATGTTTCTATCAACAGGCATGGAAGGATGCGGGAAAACTTCTCCATCATTTCATCCCTCTGTCACGTGAGAGCTTGCTCAAGCAACATATTGATAGAATCATCTGCTCTGTCCTCTTTTTTTCTTCTATCGTGGAGGGTTTCTTGGTCGTATGAGAGCGATTGTCCTCAATAGAGACAAGATCGAGACCCAACTTTCTATACTCATACCTCGTCGGGGACATGCACTGAAAAATGATCAAGAGAAGCCTTCTCTGATACCACTGATCCAAATTATTTTCAGCATGAAATGAGAGTGGAGATACAACACAGAAATATACAAATATATTTCAAGAGAGACAATAATATAATAGAGATATATCGAAAATATAACAAGAGTCACATATATACAGTAATACACAATTTCTATTAATGAAAGAAATGTATAGAGACTATAAAAATACAGAGTGAAAGACTCGCTAGAATGGTGGCAGCTTATATCTGAGAAGAGATGTGACAGCTACTCTCATTCACAAGAAGATGATTATTACAATGAGGCTCTAAGAGCCTTTGTTATTGGATAAATCCGTAGGTACAGACACTAATCGATCTCCCTAGATCCACCTGGATCTAGAACAAAGAAAGACAGAATAATACTCTTTCCCTAGATTTTGACTATTGAATTAACTAGGAGGCAAGAAATAATAACATACCTTATTATCGCATCCTATGGTCTTTGTTGCTCCTGCTTCACTCCAGTGCTCTCGTGCAGTCAATACCAAGACAACACAAACCAACCAAAGTGAAGAAAGCACAATATATTCAACGGTTAACCTATGTGTATGATCAAGGAATTACACAATAAAGTGAAAATAGCTTTATGGGAAAGAATCATATTACTGTATCATATTAAATGTGAAAGAGAGATTACAACCATGGCCTTGATGTCGTAAGGTACCTTCCAACTGTCCTTTGTTCCCCACACACTTCTTGCTCCAAGGATTCTGAAATTATAGATCTGATAGCTACTCACAATCTATCTTGACAAAGCAAATCTCAAAGCCACTTCAACCAAGCTGATAATTCCAAGCCAATCAAGAACAAGCTCATGAACCAACAAAGCTAACTTTTTCCATGAGAACTCCTCTACTTTTATAAGTTGAAGAGGATAATGTGAGGAGGTTAGGATGATCCCAATAAATCATGAAAGCAAGTAAGATCCAAACCATTCGGATGCCACCTCACCATAGAAGTTTCTCCTTCTAGAAGATTCGAGAAAACGCTCATTTTTCCCACGTGTAGGCATTCTCGCACCCTAGCTATAGAGCAACCTGCGAACATCTCGCACCCTAGCTATAGTGAAACCTATGAGAATGGGTCATTCTCGCATCCTGCCTATATAGAAACCTGTGAACTTCCTTTTTTTATAAGGTTTTTACATAGGAAAATGAAACTTCTTTTCTCAGGAAAAGTTCTTCTCCCTTCTCTCTTTAGGAACTTAGGCCACTGACCCCTTTGAAGGCAACAGATAGGTTTACATCATTAACGATCATAGGGATGACAAAAATAATGTTTAACAACCTTTTTAACATAAGTAAAATCCAAAACCCTAACCTCGGAAGATGAAAATACAAAAGGTTTGCAGGCCCCGATGGGGGTAGTTGATACGTCAACTTCCCAGGGGCATAACTTTTGCATACAATATTTGTTTGGGGTGCTCGATACACAGTTGGAAAGGTATCCGAGAAGAACATTTTTTTACTGGGCTAGACCATTTCATTTAATAGTTGCCTGGACCCCGAATCCCCAAAACATGTCATTTAGGGCCTCAAAACGGCCCTGAAAGTTTGGAACCTGGAGAACTACCGAAAAACTGCCAAGATGGAAAATTGTTTTTTGAGCCCATGGAATAGGTGGGTGGCCACCAATATCCACCTGGATCAATCCTTTCTCCTTAGGAAGAAATGGTATCCATTGCGTTGAGTTCCCAAGGGAGAGAGGGAAGCATTTGCTGAATTTGAATCTTGGTGATATGCTTGCCTTGCTAGAGATGTCGCGTTGCTTGATTTGTGGAATGTTGCCATGAACCTGTTTTTGGCAGGGTTGAATCTATTCAACCAGTCAAGCTATCTGAGATGACTGTGTGGAGAAGGAATCTTTGTGTTTTGTTGAAATCTTGTTGACCCGCTTCTGTTGGATAGAAGGTGCTTGGGCCAAGGTTGTAGTGGTTGCAGTATCCTTTTGTTCCCCTTTTGAACAGATTGTGAAGAAGTTGAATTTTGTAGTATGAGATACTACCTTGCGACACTGTTTAGGTGGGACAATAGTTGGAACTACCTCTGGTATTTTGTAGAGATGACCCCCTAGAGTAACAATGACACTATGAGGTCGAGACTCGTAAATAGCATGGCACTTCCACATATATGGTTGGACTAAGAGAACATCACAGACATCCAGTGCGGCAACATCACATAATATCTCATCCTTGAAGGGTTGAATTCCATATGACAATCGACATTGGTGGCTGACACGAAGATCTCTTCCCTGGCGAAGCCACACAATGTTGTATGGTTGCGGGTGTGGTGTTGTCGATAATCCCAACTATTTGATGACCTCTGCTAATATGAGGTTATACTGGCTTTAGTTATCAAAAATAAAATGTAGTGGGGTCCCCTTCACCCACATCTGTGAATGAAAAAGGAACTCCCCCTCTTCAAGATTTGTTGGTTCTTCTGGTTGAATTGTTGCGGATGCGACAATAGTAGTGGGATCTGCGTCGATGATCTGTCTTTTACCAGTATTTTCATAATCAGATTATGAATTAGGGTTTGGCTCCTTGTCTTTGATCTCAGCCACCAATGACTGTTTTGAGCGACATTCATCGGTGTTGTGCCAAGGGCTTTTGTGGAAATCACACCATTTTCCAGTGTCCTTCCTCGTCTTCCTGTGACTCTTCTTTTCCTGTGGCTTGGACTAGTTTTCGGGAGGGTGTTTGTTAGAGCCATCTTTATCATACTTTGGATGTTGCGTATTTGTAGACCTGAACTCCCATTTGTTTTGGTGCTTAATTTTCTTCTCGATTTTAACAGAATATCGATAAGCATCACCCAGTGATGAGATGTCTAGAAAATCCATTTCAATTTGGATGTATTTTTGTAGAGCCCCACGGTATTTCAAAACCAGATGTCACTCAGATTCTTTGATACCCAGCTTTGTGTGAAAAGTATGGAAGGTATTGGTGAACTCTGGCACTTCTAGGCCCCTCTCTTGTTGCAGTGTGGTCCATCTCATGTATTGGTCCTCATAGTTTCCAACAAGGTAATATTGTTTCTTTACCGCATCCACACAAAAATCCCAAGTGGGCTCAGCTGCATGTACTCCAGACTCCTCTGTTGAACTTTGCTCCCAGTAAGTTTCCCACCAATGTTTGACATGGGGTAGAGCCTTAAGGAGCACGAAGATGATCTTTTCTCTATTGGAAAAATTGTGAACAGAGTAATAACCTTCTAACAGGTTTAATGATTTGTCTAAGGCATCCGCAACTATCTGACCTTCAAATATATGAATATCAAAATTGACTTGTACCTTGAAAGGAGAGGTGCTTCCAAAGAGGTTTTTTGATGAATATGCACCTGTTTCTATCGGCAAGCATTGAAGGATGTGGGAAAGTTTCTCCATTATTTTGTCCCTTTGTTGCGTGAGATCTTGCTCAAGCAACAGATTGATAGAATCATCTGCTCTATCATTTTTATTTTCTTTCGCCATGGAGGGTTTATTGGGCGTATGAGAGCGATTTTCCTCAAGAGAGACAAGTTTGAGACCCAACTTGCTGTACTCAGACCTCATCGGGGACATGCATTGAAAAACAATCAAGAGCAGCCTGCTCTGATACCACTGATCCAGATTATTTTCGGCACGAAATGAGAGCGAAGATATAACACAGAAATATACAAAGATATTGCAAGAGAGACAACAATATAATAGATATATATCGAAAATATAACAAGAGTCACAGATATACAATAATACACAATTTCTATTAATGAAAGAAATGTACAGAGACTATAAAAATACAAAGTGAAAGACTCGCTAGAATTATGAAAGCTTATCTCTGAGAAGAGATGTGACGACTACTCTCATTCGCAAGAAGATTATTATTACAATGAGGCTCTAAGGGCCTTTTTAACATAAGTAAAATCCAAAACCCTAACCCCGGAATATGAAAATCCAAAAGGTTTGTGGGCCTCGATGGGGGTAGTTGATACGTCAACTTCCTAGGGGCGTAATGTTTGCATACGATCTCTATTTGGGGCGCTCAATACACCGTTTGAAAGGTCTAACCAAGAAGAACAATTTTTTACTGGTTCAAGAAAGTGCTTTTGACAATCGTCTAAACCCTAAATCCCCAATAAATGTCGTTGAGGGCCTCAAAACGACCCCATAAGTTTTGAACCTGAAAAACTGCCGAAAAAATGCCAAGATAGAAAAATGTTTTTCGAGCCTGTGGAATAGGTGGGTGGCCACCGATATCCACCTGGATCAATATGGTTTATCATATTATAACTTTTCATGTTACTTTTTCAATTTTCAATTTAAAAGAGATGTTGTGCAAAATAGACAGTTTTCCATGTAATTTGGAACGTCGAAACTGTACTAAGTGACCAAATTAAAATGCACTCCCATGCTTCCTTGTAGCTCCAAAAATTGCTTTATAAGTTGTAATATGGAGTTAGATATATGGTAAATTTACCTACGTCATCTAAATTTTAATTGAAGAACATGATAGGTTGCTTTCATGCATCTAGATTTGGTATTTCATGTAAATTTGAAAGTAAAATTGCCTTATAGTAAAATGCACGCCATAGTCTCAATTTTGACCAAAATTGAGTGGTTCAACTTGCAAGAGGTGTAGTTTGTGATTTTACAATTTTTTATAAACTTATGTTGGCATTTTCAGACAAAAACCTACCTAATGTGCATAAAGGATAAAAATTGCCTTGTAAAACCAAAGGGTCAAATTGTTAAATTTGGCTATATGAAACTACATTCCCAAAATTGGCTAAGGCTCCATAATTTAACATTTAAGTTGTAAATTTATTATTACAATATTTATAACATGTTTGTGCAATTAGTAGTTCATTTACACTCCAAAAAGGATGGTTTCTATGCACAAAGATTCACGACCTTTTGATGAATCAGAGGATGGTGGGTTATGAGAGAAACCAAGGTTAGTTATGCATTTTCAGTCATAAAAGACTATGTTGTGAAAAATTAGGCTAGAGGTGCCTAATAAAACCCTCGAAATGCACAACATGTTTGTAAAAAGTAACCCAAGGTTGTATTATACCTTATATTTGAGTTATGCAAGTTGATGGGGGAGTGGTTTGTCATAGTAGACATGTTCACGTTGTTTATTTTTCAATTGCAAGTTTAGAAATGGTTGTTGTGCAAAAGAGGCAATGTTTTCTTTGTAATTTGCAAGGTCAAAATTGTACTAAGTGACAAAATTAAAATGCACGCCCAAGCTTCCCTGTAGCTCCAAAAATTGTTTAATAAGTTGTAAGATAGAGTTAGATATATGGTAAATTTACCTGTCATCTAAAGTTCAATTGAAGAACATAAGAGGTTGCTTTCATGCACCTAGATTTTGTATTTCGTGTAAATTTGAAGGAAAAACTTCCTTAAACTAAAATGCACACCCTAGTCTCAATTTTGATCCAAATTGAGTGGATCAACTTGCAAAAGGTGTAGTTTGTGATTTTACACCTGTCTATAAACTTATATTGGCATTTTTAGACTAAAAACTTACTTGATGTGCATAAAGGCTAACAATTGCCTTGTAAAACCAAAGGGCACAATTTTTAAAGTTGGCTATATGAAACTACACACCCAAAGTTGGATAAGGCTCCATAATTTAATATTTAAAATGTAAATTGATTATTACAATATTTATAACATGTTTGTACAATTAGTAGTGCATTTACACTCTAAAATGATGATTTGCATGCACAAAGATTCACGACCTTTTGATGAATCAGAGGATGGGTTATGAGAGAAACCAAGATCCATTTTTCATTTTCATACACAAAAGACTCGACTATGCAAAAATAGGCAAGAGATGCCTAGTAAAATCCTCAAAATGCACAACTTGTTTATAAAAAGTAACCCAAGGTTGTATTATACCTTAGATTTGAGTTGTGCAAGTTGATGGGGGTGTGGTTTATCATAGTAGACATGTTCGTGTTGTTTATTTTTCAATAGCAAGTTTAAAAAGGGTTGTTGTGCAAAAGAGACAAAGTTTGTCTTGTAATTTGCAAGGTCGAAACTGTACTAAGTGACAAAATTAAAATGCACGTTGAAGCTTCCTTGTAGCTCCAAAAATTGTTTTATAAGTTGTAATATGGAGGTCGATATATGGTAAATTTACCTATATCATATAAAGTTCAATTAAAGAACATGCGAGGTTGCTTTCATGCACCTAGTTTTGGTGTTTCGTGTAAATTTGAAGAAACTGCCTTAGAGTAAAATGCATGCCCTTGTCTCAATTTTGAGCCAAATTGAGTGGTTCAACTTGCACAAGGTGTATTTTGTGATTTTACACATATCTATAAATTTATATTGGAATTTTCAGACAAAAAACTACTTGATGTGCATAAAGGCTAAAAATTGTCTTGTAAAACCAAAGGGCCAAATTGTTAAAGTTGGCTATATGAAACTGCACACCCAAAGTTGGCTAAGGCTCCATAATTTAATATTTAAGTTGTAAATTGATGATTATAATATTTGTAATATATTTGTACAATTAGTAATGCATTTACACTCCAAAAATGATTATTTATATGCACAAAGATCCATGACCTTTTGACGAATAAGGGGATGTTGGGTTATGAGAAAAACCAAGGTCAGTTGTGCATTTTCAGTCATAAATGACTTTGTTATGCAAAAATAGGCAATAGATGCCTAGTAAAACCCTCGAAATGGACAATCTGTTTGTAAAAACTAACCCAAGGTTTGTATTATACCTTAGATTTGAGTTATGCAAGTTGTTGGGGGTATGGTTTATCATAGTAGACCTGTTCATGTTGTTTATTTTGCAATTGCAAGTTTAAAAAGGGTTCTTGTGCAAAAGAGACAATGTTTTCCTTGTAATTTGCAAGGTCGAAACTGTACTAAGTGACAAAACTAAAATTCATGCCCAAACTTCCTTGTAGCTCCAAAAATTGTTTTATAAGTTGTAAGATGGAGTAGATAAATGGTAAATTTACCTATGCATATAAAATTGAAATGAAGAATAGGAGAGGTTGCTTTCATGCACCTAGATTTGGTATTTCATGTAAATTTGAAGGCAAAACTACCTTAGAGTACAATGCACTCCCTAGTCTCAATTTTGACCCAAATGGAGTGGTTCAACTTGAAAAAAGTATAGTTTGTGATTTTAGAATTGTTTATAAACTTATATTGACATTTTCAGACATAAACATACCTAATGTGCATAAAGACTAAAAATTGCCTTGTAAAACCAAAGGGACAAATTGTTAAGGTTGGCTATATGAAACTACACGCCCAAATTTGGTTGAGGTTCCATAATTTAATATTTAAGTTGTAAATTAATGATTACAATATTTATAACATGTTTGTACAATTAGTAGTGCATTTACAATCCAAAAATAATGATTTCTATGCACAAAGATTCACGACATTTTGATGAATCAGAGGATGGTGGGTTATGAGAGAAATCACGATCGGTTTTGCATTTTCAGTCATAAAAGAATATGTTGTGAAAAAGTAGGCAAGATATGCCTAGCAAACCCCTCAAAATGCACAACTTGTTTCTAAAAAGTAACCCAAGGATGTATTGTACCTTAGATTTGAGTGGTGCAAGATTTTGGGGGTGTGGTTTATCATAGTAGACCTTTTTGTGTTGTTTAATTTGCAATTGCAAGTTTAAAAAGGGTTTCCATGCAAAATAGACAAAGTTTGGCTTGCAATTTGCAAGGTTGAAACTATACTAAGTGACAAAATTAAAATGCACGCCCAAGCTTCCCAGTAGCTCCAAAATTTATTTTATAAGTTGTAATATGGAGTTAGATAAATTGTAAATTTACATGTCATTTAAAGAGCAATTGAAGAACATGAGAAGTTGGTTTCATTCACCTAGATTTGGGATTTCAGGTAAATTTGAATGTAAAACTACCTTGGAATAAAATGCACGCCCTTGTATCAATTTTGAGCCAAATTGAGTGGTTCAACTTGCATAAGGTGTAATCTCTGATTTCACACCTACATATAACCTTATATTGGAATTTTTCAAACAAAAACCTACCTGTTGTTCATAAAAGCTAAAAATTGTCTTGTAAAACCAAAGGGCCAAATTGTTAAAGTTAGTTATATGAAATTGCATGCCCAAAGATGGCTAAGCCTCCATAATTTAGAATTTAAGTTGTAAATTAATGATTAAAATATTAACATGTTTGGACAAATAGTACTGCATTTACACTCCAAAAATGATTATTTATATGCACAAAGATTCACGAACTTTTGATGAATCAAAAGATGGTTGGTTATGAGAGAACTCAAAGTGAATGACTTATAAGCAACCAATGATACATAGAAAAATTAATAAAACTTATCAACACATAATTAATCCATATAAGAAAATACTTTAAAAAGAATAAATCATAGAAAATATAGAGTTTGTTCACATCCTAATTGTTTGATTCTAGTTGAACATAGTTACCAACTTAACAATAACTCTACAAAGTTCTCGTTTTGGGGGGGGTCAAGTTTTTTACCCCATTTTTAAAAATGGTGCTATTGGTAGAACCCCCTTCCCTTTTTAAGTGTTTTTTTAATATTTAATTTTTTTGATACATAAAGTTTCCACTTTTTTTTTAAATGCTTGTTTTTTAATTTATTTTCAAATTGTTCAATTTTTTTTTCTCAACGGTGTTTTTTCATCTATTTTCGAACTTTTCTATTTTTTTTTTTATTATTCAATGGTGTTTTTAATCATATTTCCATGCTCCATCCAATGTTAAAAATGTTGTACACCATTTATTTATTTTTAAGTTAAGATTTTTCATGTAATTATGTGTCCTTAATTAAGTTATGGTTCCATACTTTTAAAATATAGTGGAAAATATTGTTTTTAACACATTTTTTTTACCTTTACTTCAATACATAGAAAATAATTGTAGTTAAATAACACTATTTTTAAATATTTACCAAAAAAATATAATTCATTTTTTTTATCAATTAA
>ML785089.1:258743-303911 GCA_009831015.1 Picea engelmannii | reverse complement strand
AACATATATATATATATATATATATATGTGTGTGTGTGTGTGTGTGTGTGTGTGTGTGTGTGTTATATAAAACATATATGTTATATATTTTTTAGAAATTTATGAAAACATTTATTTTTTAAGGTGTTTTAATTTATTTTTGTCGAATATTTTTTCATTTTAGATGGTTTTTTTGTTTTTTTGTTTTTTTTTTTTAAATTATTGTTATCCAATTTTTTTTTTTAGTTTTTCTTTGTTTTTCACAATTTTATTAAGTTTTCTTGTTTCGATTTTTTTTTTTTTAATTTGGATTTTGAATATATTTTTTTAAATGTGTTTTTGTCTTGGTTAAAAAATATATATTTGTGAAGATTTTATCTTTTCTCTTTATTTATTTTTTAATGTAAATTTAAGAAAAAAAAAAAAAAATTAGTAAATAAATTTTCAAGTGACCATTTAGGATCGAATTTTAGGTTTTTTATTTGTGTAGGGATTTGTTGTCAAGGCCAAAGTTTTAGGTTGTAATTAGTTGCAATTTTAACGTTTAGAAAAAACATTTTTCTTTAGGTAGCGTCACGTTTTTATTTAGGTGTTGATTTTAAGGTTTTTCTAAGAAACTATTTTATGTTTTAAGGCCATGTTTGAAAAAAGTTGTAATTTTGACCTGGTTAGAAAAATTGGTGCTATCGGTAGCACCACTTTTTGATTTGGGGGTTGATTTTAGAATTTTTTTGAGAAATCATTTTATCCTTTAAGCCCATGCTTGAAAAAAATTGTAATTATAAATTTTGTTCGAGAAGCCATTTGATCCTTTAAGCTCATGCTTAATGGTGCTACCGGTAGCACCACTTTTTGATTTGGGGGTCGATTTTCATATTTTTTATGCAAAAATATGGGTTTTAAGGGATAGAGTTCTCGTTTTGAGGTCACGTTTATCATTAAGTTGGTAACTATATTGTTGAAGAGTGTTTAATTTATCCTTTTAAATCCTACATATATACCTTTCTTTGTGCATTTAGAAAAATAAAACCTTTTTCTGTGAAAAAAAACACAAAAAATTGTCTTATAGAATGAAGAGGTCAATATTACAAGAAATATTACAAGTTACAGGGTTGTAGAAAATTTGAACATCTGTCTATATCTTTTTTTGTGTAATTGAAAACTTAGAACCTTTTGCTATGCATAAAGAACCAAAATTTTCTTGTAGGACAAAGAGGACAAATTTTGCATTGCTATAAATTTTTCCTTGGTGTAAAATGCACACTGTGCTACACTAAAATGGACTCCCATGTCTCAAAACACATTCAACTTGAGTAGTTCAAATTGTAAAATAATTGTTAAGTCATTTTACATAAGCCTATATACTCAGTTTTTCATTTTCAGTCACAAAAGACTCTGCTCTACAAAAATAGGCAAGAGATGCCTATTAAAACCCTCGAAATGCACAACTTGTTTGTAAAAAGTAACCCAAGGTTGTATTATACATTAGAGTTAAGTTGTGCAAGTTTTTGGGAGTGTGGTTTATCATACTAGAACTATTCATAATGTTTATTTTACAATTGCAAGTTAAAAAATGGTTGTTGTGCAAAAGAGGCAAAGTTTGCCTTGTAATTTGGAAGGTCGAAATTGTACTTGATTTGGATTGGATCATTATATTGTTTTTCATCTATCTTGATCTTTTTAGGGTGGAAAAAATTGGAGGAATAATCTTGCAAAGCCATTTTACTGTCAAATCCGAGTCGATGGGGTACATGCTCAACTACATACTTAGTACATACTCATTTTTTTCATTTTTCCTACTATTTAGGAAGACTGTTATTTATAGTAGGTCTATTTTTAGTCAGTGGATTCTTATATGTAATACCATGGGTAATTACCACGGGTTTCCAAAACCATGAACTCATAAACCACCATTAGGAAAAATCCTATTTTTTAGCTACCATATGGTAAATTCCTATTTCCTTAATTTTATGAGATAATTTATATTCCATGGCTATAGAGCGCACTTGAGTGAGAATATCATTCTCCTAATGAAGTGTGCATTACCCATATTATTCTTAGTTCCATTATTGGACTATAGTTGTATTCAAGGAAAGTTTTTCTATTATGGAATACATGTTGACTTCATGTGGAGTTCTCATTGAGTTCACACCTATATTTTTTTACCTTTTCTTATTATTAACAAGTTTTGAATTTAGTTAGTTGTTGCAAGTGGGAGAGGTTGTTTCTTTTTACTTGAGCATGCACATGGAAACCCTAACCTAGTGCACATTACTCCTCTTGTGGAAATTCCTATATATTGTACTCATGATCAAGGATCGATACAATGTGATTCGAGTTGGTTTCTTAGTCTCTTATGTGTGAATATTGATTCTATTTCTCTCTCTCCTATCTCTCTTTTGCAATTAGCTAGTGTAGTATTTCCTTCTCGCAATTAGGTCTTGGATTGTGGTTTAATCCTACATGGTAGCAGAGCCGTTATTGTGAGGAATTATTCACTTTTATTATAGGTTTAAAAATCAGATTGGACAACCCACAAATAACTATGGATCAACCATCTTATTCAGTGATCTTGACACCCTTCAACTAATTTTAGTGGAAGCCCAAAATAGAGCTTTTACTTCGTAGCAAGGATTTGTATAGGATCACCATGGGGACTGAGGTCGATCCTACTTAAACCATATACAAATCAAAATACTTCAACATAATGGATGATGTCGATGAGATATTGTGCTTGAGCATCTCTATGGATCTCCTCTTTCATGTCGATACTTGCAAGTCTCCTAACAATGTTTGGACAAAGTTGAAGGATTTGTTGGGGAAGCAAGACAATATAAGAGGTCATCAGCTAGAGAATGATCTACATGCATTGGATCCAATACATTTTGAGACCCTACAGGACTACTTCTATAAGTTTAAAACTTTTATTTCTCATGTTAGGGCTTATGGAATTGATAAGAAGGATGAACAATTAGTCTTTTCAATAATAACCAAACTAGGACCAGACTATTTTGTCTACACTTATTTTTTTCATACTACCAGGTTAGTTATGGGGTCTACATGGAAAACACCATCCCTGGATGAGTTCATGGAGTCACTTATACATGAGAAAATAAAGCTCATCCAGATAGAGGCACTCAATAATTCTAATCCTGACGCACTTACAAATCAAGGAAGTTCAAAGAAGAATAAGCAGAAGAACAAAGGTAAGAAGGACTAAGAGAAAAATAAGGAAGGTAAAACAAATTCCACATATGAGAGTTCAAGTTCCAAGGAACCAAAGAGAAAGAAGGAGAAGACCAAGTGTTCCTACTATAACAGGGGGTTCCATCTTGAGTGTTCTTGCATGAAAAATACCATAGATCTCATGGCACAATCACTTGAGCAGCATCACCTCGAGGATTGTATTCTGTATAATGCAAGGAAAAATCCATCGGTCAAGCCATCATCAAAAAGAGGTAATGGTCTTGCATTACTTTCTAATCCATATTCTCCTAATGCTTGGATGCTTGATTCAGGGGCTACCCATCACATGGCCTCATCGGATAGACTTTTCTCATACTTGGAGACTTGTTTCAAACCACCTATCTTCGTGGGAGATGATTCTCCTACTGAGGTGTGTCATAGGGGTAGAGTTGATCTAGACCATGGATTATTTCAAGATGTATGTCATGTTCCAAATATTTCAGTGAATCTCCTCTCCATCTATCAAATCACTCATTTAGGTTCAGAGAAGAAGGTGGAGTTCACTTCAGACTCAATTATTATTTCTGACTTGTCATATGGTTCAAAAATTGTTATTGGTGAGGTTAATCACCATTCCAAGTTGTACATATTCTCTCACTTTACTCATAAACATGATTACTTATCTCTTATAACACATGCTAATGAAGAGTCCATTCATAGGAGTGTTAAGTTTCAAGAGATTCCTTCACAGGTACTTCTGGAGCAGTCCACACCTCCATCTCCACCGCCACTAGTTGCAAAACTTCATGAGAATCCTTCCGATCAGGTCTATGAATCTGATATCTCTAATATTTTTTATCAGTAGTAAGAATTTGCAGGTCCATAGAATCTACCATGATGTGCACAAAAATCTCTTCAGGAAGTAGGTGATCTATTGGTGATCCTTCCAATCCAAGGAGACCCAGATCTCAGTTTGTGGAGCCTTTGCAAGCTCTTAATTCCATGGATCCTTGTGTTTGACAACACGGGTATTCCAACAGAGGATGAACACCTTCAGTAACCACTCACATAACCAGATCAAAGATCAACACACCGATGTTTTCACGTGGTAAAACCCCTATGGGGAAACATCCACGGCCCCAGCCAATGCAGCCACTTGGAGTAGTTTATTAATGCAAAGAAAAAGATTACAGAGAGATTTTACAAGATATTTTCTCACAATCAATCATCGAAAAATGATCCTCCATGCTCTTTATGTAGAGATCATGGACCAATCGGGTGTGTTAAGCCACGGATCAATGGTCGTTAAGATCGAGGAGATTATGGACCATCGGATCACTCTATGTCAAGAACATATCATGACCATTAGATTTCCTAACTACAAATGCATACTAATGCATACTAAAGAAACAAACTAAGAAACACACTTTTACCTAACAACAAATTAGACCAAGTAGATCTTAACTAACTCCTAAGTGTTTAAATATCCTAACATCCCCCCTTAAGAACAACTTGGGATAGGATTGAATGATTTATAATGGTGACACAATAGGAGAAGGAAGGAGGCATTAGAGCCTATCCCTCCTTAATGACAACTTCCTGAAATCCTAACATAGATCAAATTTTGGAAAACTTCACTTCTGTAAGAGACTTTGTGAAAATGTCTGCAACTTGATCTTCTATAGGGAAAAAGAGCACTTCAATAACTTGATCATGAATGAGATTTCTGATGAAGTGCATGTGTAGCTCGATGTGTTTTCTACACTAATGTTGAACTGGTTTTTTGGCGAGGTTGATGGCACTCTAATTGTCACACTAAAGGCTGGTCGGATGTTACTGTTAGAATCCAAACTCTGAAAGGATTTGTCGAAGCCACAAGGCTTCCTGACTTGCATTTATCACTACTCGGTACTCTGCTTCTATTGAAGAAAGTGCAATAGCTTTTTGTTTCTTACAGGCCCAAGTGATAGGTCCTAAACCAAGGTTGAAAGCATAACCTATAGTAGACTTCTGATCATCATGGTCATCGGCCCAATCTGAATCAGTGAAGCCAACCAATAAAGGAGTCCCCCCTGAACTATAATGTATCCTAAATTGAACTGTACCACGGACATAGTGAAGTATCCTTTTAGATTCCTTCCAATGGATTTCATGGGGTGTTTTCATATACCGTGCAACAAGACCAACATCAAAGGAAAGATCATGATGGGAATGAGTCAAGTATAAGAGGCTACCAACTAACTGACGGTACAGGGTGGCATCAACTTCGGGAGAAGTATAGGTGGCAGTAAGCTTGATTCCAGACTGGAAAGGAGAAGGGGTTGGTTTACAATCATCCATGTGAAAGTGAAGAAGAAGGTCACAAGAATACTTAGACTAGGAAACAAAAATTGCTTCATTGGTTTGCAAAACTTGGAAGCTAAGAAAATAGTGCAAAAAGCCTAAGTCTGTCATTTCAAATCTCTTCTTAAGGATGGTTTTCACATGGTTTAAAAGTTTTGAGTCACTGCCAATAAGGATAAGGTCATCAACATAAAGGACAAGGTGTTACACATTATTTTCATCATCCCTATGATCGTTAACGATGTAAACCTATATGTTGCCTTCAGAGGGGTCAGTGGCCTGAATTCCTAAATAAAGAAGGGAAAAGAACTTTTCCTGAGAGAAGAAGTTGTGTTTTCCTCTATAAAAACCGTATTAAAGAGGATTTCCACAGGCTACTCTATATGCAGGGTGCAGAAATTCCTGATTTAGGCACCTTGATCTATAGCTGGGTTGTAGAGTTTCTGCAAGTTTCTCTATAGCCAAGGTGTGGTGGCCTTTGTACATGGGAAAAATGAGCGTCTTCTTGATGCTTCTAGAAGGAGAAGCTCCTATGGTGAGGTGGACTCCGAACGGTTTGGATCTTACTCTCTGTCATGATTTAGTGGGATCATCCTAACCTCCTCACCTTATCCTCTTCAGCTTATAAAAGGAGAGGAACTCTCATGGAGAAATTTAGCTTGATTGGGTTGGAAAGTTCTTGAGCCTTTGAGATTAGAAATTTGGCTTGAGATTGTTAGCTTGGTATGTTGGCTTTGATCTTTGATTTGTCAAGATAGATTGTGAGTAGCTATTAGATCCATGGTCTCAGAATCCTTGGAGCAAGAAGTGTGTGGGAAGCAAGGAACTGTTGGAAGGAACCTCACAACATCAAGGCATCTGGTTGTATATTTCTTCCACATTCTTTAATACATATATACTTTTCTTTCCTATATGAATGTTATTTGTCCATATTGTATGATTCCTTGATCACGTACATAGTTTCATATCAAATACTCTGTTATTCTTGTCTTCGTTGTCTTGTGTTTATTTGCATATATTTCTCATAAACCTCGTGATGGAGCTTGGATTGCATTGGTGAAGTTGGATCTTCAATATTTAAAAGGTATGTTCTAGATCCATTTCTCATTTGATAATTGAAAGCTAAGGAAAGAGTAGTGTATTGTCGTGTTTTGTTCTATATCTAGGTGGATCTAGGGGGATTGATTTGTGTCTGCACTTAACAATTAGCCCAATAACAAAATTGGCGACTCCACTGGGGATCGAATTGTTTTCCTATTTTGTCTTGATTTTTTGCTTTGATTGCTTGGTTTCTATTTTCTGAGTCACCGAGAGATCTATCTTGACTCTTTGACTGTCTGACTTCACTAGAAAACCTTCATAATTTTTAATTTTTTCCATTTTAGTTTGATTTCTGCAACCTTCTTTGAGGGATAGTGTGGTGATATAAGATTTTTGCACCCTCCCTTTTTGACATAGTGTGGTGTTTCCGCACTATATTATTCCTCTAGCATGCGGAAATCAGGGATATCCACACTGTGTTAGTCTACAACCTGCGGAAATTGTGAAAATTTTGATTTTTGATGGTTTTTTCCTTACCCAAACCTTGGATTTGGTTTTGGGGTCAATTTTTGGGTTTGATTATGATATGTTTACAGTCTACTTGAGAGATTTGAAACTACTTTTAGCCATCTTTGCTTTGTTTGCTTTTGAAAGATTTGGTCTCTTGCTTTGAGTGTCTTTTAGTTACAAAGCATTTTTTTTCTTTAGAATTGTTTAGTGAAAGAATACTTATTTTTCTGAATAAATAAATCGTGTTAAAAGAGAAACTGAGTTTGGGTTGTTTTTGTTTTGAAGTGATTTGCAATTGATTTTAGTGTCTCTTTGAAACAAAAAATTGTAATTTCTTGCCTTATATTATATTGGGGGCTTCCTTGCATTTGAAGTAGTGAAATTGCATGATTCTTGGCATTTTTTGGTCTTAAATTATGAAAAAATTCCCCCTCATGGCTGGGGGGGGCATGAATCATGTATTGGTGTACAGTGTCTTTTACTCATTTCTTGAGAATCTTGATCTTGATGATTTTAATAAATTTTGGGGCATTGTGCATATGGGAATGATAAATGTTTTCTCCTTATCGTAGCATAGCTTTCATCGAAATGAAAAGATTGCATCTTCATCTCTGTGCATAACTTTCGAGTCGGTCAAAACACCATATTGTTCACGTCATCTTCCTTTTGAGTAATAACAACCAAAAAATAAAGCACTTATAAAAATTGATTAAACATTTTTATATTTTCTGGTAGCAAACTTACACTAGATTAGTTGTAGGGCTTTGGAATAGGTGTGAAAGATAACTTTCCAAAGCTACAAACAAACATAGAATCTTGCTTCAGGGAGCGGTGAAATCCACTTGCTACATTTTGTCCTGGGAAGCCCTTCTAACAAAAGGGTCAGTCATGAGGTCACATTGAGACTGGCAGAGTTCCTCACCCTGCTTTGTTGGTCTTGGTGTAGAGATTACGCGTATTATGGGGGTCGCTTGAAAGGTATACCCACAATGATGAGTGGAAGCCTCTCAAGTTGATTTCAGGCTAGATACCCTGCCTTTGCACATGGATCAGACTATCGACCATTTCCCCAGGCACTATTGTAGTAATTGGTAACCTTAGTAGCCTATCTCTCTAGGGTCTTTACATGAGGTGATTGTGGAGGGGCAAGTCTTCACAATACCTAGAATCGACGTTGTCCAAACTCACTCGAGCTCCTTGGAGGGTATACCCATGATTATGTGTGGGAGCTTGCACCAAGGTGTAAGTTCGTTAAGCAGGTCGTCAACGTAACTTTTCCACCCACTCTATCTTAGCCCCTTCTTACTTTGTTCCCACGACGTTGGATTTCATCACCAATTAGTGTGCTCATTGTGAGAAGGTTTTGTTTGCTTGCTTGCTTACTAGATTTTTGGCGTGTGTTGTTTGTTCTCCCTAGCAGACTCTAGGTTGGATCTTTATTTATTGGCGTTCGTTCCCGGAATGACCAATGAAGGAACCCCTGTTCCAAGGGAACCTTTTGTTTTTCCTTCTTAAGGGAACATTGGTCCTCCTCACATCGCTACTTTGATCCTTCCAGGTCTCATAATTGGATTACCAGTATGGTTGTTTTCCACTCAGGTAATCCTGAATGCAGCTAGTGCTTCTGTTGTAAGCACTTCCCCCTAAGAACATCAACCTCATGTTGATCCTTCTCCTTCTTCACCAGTAAGATCTTATTCATCTTCTCCACTTGCAAGGTCTTCTTCCATTTCATCTTCTTCGTCGAGTGGAATCGCTGAAGCTAGTAACTCAGTGGATAAGAAGAAGAAGGAAAGGAAGAATAAGAAGAAGAAAAATAAACAAGGATCTAAAATTCCCACCACTGTCGGACGTGTTGGAAAGAAACCAGTTACTGTTGATCGTGATAGGAGTGTTGATGATGTCAAGATCACCCAAACAACCCTTTCACCCAGTTACCTTTGCAGGATTTTTAAGGGTAGCCATCTTCTTAAGGATTGCCCTAGTTTATCCAAGGTTATAGAAGTATGGTCTATACACCCTCACCAACCCATGTCATCAACCTATGAACAACATGTTGATGACCTCCCGTCAACTAGTCAAAATACCCTTGGGAAGAAGAAAACTAGATTCAAGTTTCCTTGTAGGTTATGCGGAGGGAGTCATCAAACTCACCTTTGCCCTTGTATGGATGAAGCCTCGAAATTACTGGAAGACATGACTATTTCACCACCTCACCTTCCAGCTGCTTATCACAATCTTACTCTCAACCCACCTATAGTTGATGGAATCATTAATCTGGTCCCTTCGTTGGTCAATCTAGTTGATCATGTCATCAATCTGGTCACATCCTTAGTTGAACCAGTTCACAAAGTGTTTGATCTGCTCCCATCTTCCATCAATCCTACTCTCCCACTAGAGAGTGAAAACCAAGTGGTCGATCTGATTTCCTCCTCGGTCGATCCCACTCTCTCGTTCAAGAGTGAAACTAAAGAGGTCGATTTGTTTCCACCTGTCAACCCCATTCTCCCCTTGGGGGATGAAACCCAAGTGGTCGATTTAATGTCGTTATCAGTCGATCCTACTATTCCGCTAGAGAGTAAACCTGATTCTTCCCATGTTTTTCTTGTTGATACAGAATCTATCGTGCTGGGGGGCATTCCTCCTTCTCTCATGGAACCTCCTCCAAGTAATGAGGCCATCCTTTTTAATTGGGGTGTGGTAACTAGACCTTGTCTTACCTCTCACATTCCTTTCTAGATTACAGTACAGGTTTATGGTTTGTACATTCCTCAGATGCTAATAGACGAAGGTGTGTCCATTAGTATTTTGTCCTTTTTTTCTTGGCAAGTTTTGGGTTGTCCTCAACTCCCCAGTTACGCAGAATCTGATAGCTTTTAACAAAAGAACCAGTCAACCTTTAGGGACCCTTCCTCAGTTTCCTATAACTTTGGGAGGGAAAATTGTCTTGATTAACGTCATGGTAGTCCAAGACCCCTTGGATTTTGCTTTACTCCTTGGGTGGGATTATGTCTATGCCATGAAAGCTATTGTGTCCACTCTTTTTCGTGTGATATCTTTCCCTCATGATGAAAGAATTATGACTATGATCAACTTTCATTCATCAATTCTGATTGGATTACCTCCCTAAATGGTTTTATATGCAGATGGTATCACCCCCGCCACATGTTAATTATGTGGCGTTGTCTCCCATGACTTCAACTTCTGATGATTTGGATCCAGTAGTTGACATGGTGATCTCTTCGATCAAGATTTTAGAGCCTGATCTCTTTACCCCTATCGCAGCCCTCAATATGTGTTCCTTCCAGAGTGGGTTTCTTCCGTCAAGTGAAGATTTCTTGTAGGCCATGACCGAGTTTTGTCCCTTGAAGTGGTGTCCTTCCAGAGCATTGTCTTCTTGGAAGCCATGATCTAGAAGAGAGATTTGAGCATGGTTTTCTGATTTCAAGCTCGTTAAAAAATGAAACCATCTTTGAGCATGATTTTTCTGATTTCGAGCTCATTAAAAAATGAAACTAGCTTTGAGCAAACTTTTCTGATTTCAAACTCATTAAAAAATGAAACCATCTTTGAGAATTTTTTTCTGATTTCAATCTTGTTAAAAAATGAAACCAGTCACGAGGATAGTGTTTTTCATCTTTGTGGCGACCTCATTAAAAAATGAAACAGAGGTTGTGAGCATAGTTCCTGTATTTGTGTCAAGATCGTTAAAAAAATGAAACAGAGGTCTAGGGTTAAACCTAGATTCTCGAGCATAGTTCTTAGCCAACTGTGTCAAGCTCGTTAAACAATGAAACAAGCTCCCCCTCTCTATTGAGTCAAGTCCTTCATCTAGTATTTGAAGCTTCATTTCATCCACCTGTGACGTTAAATGAATCGAAGCTTGGGAGGCAATGCTTTCAGCCTCTAGACTTCATGTTGGATTTAAACCGATAACTTCTTAATCTGGGGGCTAAGTATCAACCATGCTTGGGTTATGCATTGGGAAGTTCCAAGCATAGTTTTCTATGGTTCAAGCTTGTGTAAAAATGAAACCACCTACCTCACACATAGTTTCCTTTGGTTCAATCTTGTGTAAAAATGAAACCAAGTCCAAGCATAGTTTTGTTTAGTTTTTAAGCTTGTGTAAAAATAAAATCTATTCCAAGCATAGTTTTGTTTTGTTTTAAAGCATGCGTAAAAATGAAAACAATCTCGAGCTTAGTCTTTGTTCTTTCTCATGCTCGTAAATACATGAGAATAAGTTACCGAGCTTAGTCTTTGTTCTTTCTCATGCTCGTAAATCAATGAGAATGTAACTGAGTAAAATTTTATCACTTTTTCGGACTCGTAAAGGTTATACTAAAAACAAACCCCTGGAGTTCCCTTTAAGCTCTTTTCAGACTCTCTAAACATGAAAAGTTTGTCGAGTGATCTTGTTCTTTTCATGCTCGTTAAAATATTAGAAAGTGCTTTTTTTGAGCGATAGTTTATCTCTTTTTCAGTCTCATCAGACTACTTTACGAAAAAGGAACTGAGAGAGTTCTCTTTAAGTGTTTTTCAGACTCTATAAACATGAAAAACCCCTGAGTTTTCTATATTTGGACTCTTTAAACAAGCATCGAAAGACCCATATGTCACCGAACCACTCCTTCCTAGGGTTTGTTAAACATACTTTGAGGGACTCGTCTAAAGGATGAACTTACATCAACAAGCATATGTTATCCTCCTCAAGCTTGCGTAAAAATAAAGAGGTACTCGCCAGAAATGGTGGGGGGGGAATTGGGAAAGAAATGTGTCTAAACCTGTATTTTATGGAAGAGTTTCTTTTGAAAATGACACCCTTTCACTCGCCTTGTGTCTAGGTTGGAAAACCTGCTTGTCTCTTGATCATACTCCTTTATAAGATTACAAATTGGTATTTGATCCTTGTTGTTGAGTAAGTTTTTCCAAGACAGTTGTTGTGTCATCAATATTCTCAAAAATAATTTCAACCAGGAAATCCTTCTATTATGTCGGCCATTTCTGCAGTCCTTAAGCCTTCTATTGCGTTGGCCATCCCTGAGTCAGTCCTGAGTCACTTTTTACTCTGATCTACCTGAAATCTTGTTACCTGTTTCATGTCATTGATGGGGGATACATTAAGGCCCTCCTGTGACAAGTCTTTTCCTGTCAACTTCAACTCATTATCCAGGAGTTAGACTTAGAAACTAATTGGTACCTTGGAACTTGCATGCCTTAATGGTAGGTTTCCTTGCTTTCGATAGTGGGTTTTCATTATTGACCCCTGATCGAGAGATTCCACCGAGTGTTCAACTTCAACTCATTGACTCAAATTCGTTGGATTGTACTAGAGTACCTTAGGAGTCATTTACATTAATGGTGATTTCCCTCTCACTTGTTAACGATATTCACTAATGACCGGTAATCAAGTGGTTTCTACCATGTTCAACTTCAGCACATGTATTTGCATGGTTAGATTCGTACTATAGAGTGGTGGAGATGAAGACCCTGAATCTTTTCTCACATATTTAGGTTGCGTTGGAGTATACTCAATTTTTACTTTTGCATAGATCCACATTGTATGTCTCATGGCTATGTTCAAATTTGAGTGTTTAACACATAGATCCACAGTGTATTTTTGGTGGCTATGTTAATATTTGAGTCATATTGGCATGGATCCACAGCGTATGTTTAGTGTCCATGACCTGTATTACTTGACATGGATCTTCACATGTCAACATTTATACTTTGATTCATTTGTATTTTGAGTATGGGAATGCCTACCTCAATGATGATATGTTATTGTATTGTATTTCCTTGTTTGTTGGCAGGTTTCCGATCGATCGTTCCTTGTTCCCTACACACACTCAATAAAGTATTTCATCTATCACTCGGTTCCAACTTCATACTTTGGGGGGCTCTCTGTTACACATTATTTTCGTCATCCCTATGATCGTTAATGATGTAAACCTATATGTTGCCTTCAGAGGGGTCAGTGGCCTGAATTCCTAAATAAAGAAGGGCAAAGAACTTTTCCTGAGAGAAGAAGTTGTGTTTCCCTCTATAAAAACCCTATTAAAGAGGATTTCCACAGGCTACTATATATGCAGGGTGTGGAAATGCTTGATTTCCGCACCTTGCTCTATAGCTGGGTTGCGTGGTTTCCACAGGTTGCTCTATAGCTAGGGTGCGATGGCCTTTGTACGTGGGAAAAATGAGCATCTTCTCGATGCTTCTAGAAGGAGAATCTTCTATGGTGAGGTGGCCTCCGAACATTTTGGATCTTACTCCCTTTCATGATTTAGTGGGATCATCCTAACCTCCTCACCTTATCCTCTTCAACTTATAAAAGGAGAGGAGCTCTCATGGAAAAAGTTATCTTGATTGGGTTGGAAAGTTCTTGAGCCTTTGAGATTAGAAATTTGGCTTGATATTGTTAGCTTGGTATGTTGGCTTTGAGCTTGGTTTTGTCAAGATAGATTGTGAGTAGCTATCAGATCCATGGTCTCAGAATCCTTGGAGAAAGAAGTGTGTGGGAAGCAAGGAACTGTTGGAAGGAACCTCACAACATCAAGGCATATGGTTGTATCTTTCTTCCACATTCTTTAATACAGATATACTTTTCTTTCCTATATGAATGTTATTTGTCCATATTGTATGATTCCTTGATCACGTTCATAGTTTCATATCAAATACTATGTTATTCTTGTCTCTGTTGGCTTGTGTTTATTTGCAGATATTTCTCGTAAACCTCGTGATGGACCTTGGATTGCATTGGTGAAGTTGGATCTTCAATATTTAAAAGGTATGTTCTATATCCATTTCTCATTTGATAATCGAAAGCTAAGGAAAGAGTAGTGTGTTGTCTTGTTTTTTTATAGATCTAGGTGGATCTAGAGGGATTGATTTGTGTCCGCACTTAACAATTAGCTCGATAACACAAGGATTATGAGATTGCTTCCTACTTTCTTGGTATAGACATTAGGATTAGAGTGGCATCTAGAGAATCCAGTGGCAATAATAATTTTTTCCATTTTGGCATACCAAGCTCGAGGAGCTTTCTTGAGACCATAAAGAGATTTCTTAAGGTGACAAATAAGGCTAGAGTCATTCTAGATATAGCCAGGAGGTTGTTCTATGTAGATTTCTTCTTGCAAATCTCTATGCAAGAAGGCGGATTTAACATCCATCTGATGGACCTCCCATTTATCTAAGGCAGCAAGAGCAAGAACAAGTCGGATGGAATTCATTTTTTTCTATAGGGGCAAAGGTTTCATTATAGTCAATTCCTTTAACTTGAGAAAATCCTTTGGAAACTAACTGAGCCTTGTGTCTTTCAACACTTCCATCTGGTGCATACTTAGTTCTATAGACCCATTTACATCTGACAAGTTTTCTTCCTTTTAGAAGAGGTACAAGATCTCAAGTATCGTTTTCTATTAAAGAACGATATTCTTCATTCATTGATGTATCCCAATTTGGATGACCTGAAGCTTCTACAATTGTCTTTGGATCATGAGTTTCTGAAGCCTAAGCCAAGAGAGAAGAGGCTCACTGGAACTGTGAATGTGTCTGATGTTGATCTGAAGGCTCACTGAAAATATCACCAATTGCTTCTCGTTTTGAACGGACCCATCTAGGAAGCAATGGAGCTGGTGTCGGTTCAGGTTCAAAGGACTCATCTGGAGGAAGGTGAGAAGGTGGAGGTGGATTTTGATCCTCATTGTCATCATCTGAAGAAGAAACCAGAATAGAAGAAGGCACAAATGCTAAAGATGGCTCGTAGGCAGAAGAAGGCACAACCGTTGAATTAGGCTCGCATGCCAAAGAAGGCACAAACGTCGAATTAGGCACGCAAGCCAAGAGATTTTCATCAAATTTAACATCTCTTCTAATAATAATGTCATTACAATGTGTTTGAAGAAGTCTATAACCTTTGACATCTTCAGAATAACCAAAAAATATACACTTCTCACTTTTAGACTGCAATGCTTTCCTTTTCTCATCAGGAAAGTGACCCCATTCTATACTACAAAATACACAGAAGTGACTTACATCTGGTTTAATTTTAGTCCAAGCTCCTTCCAGTGTTATATTTTTAAGATCCTTTTTGGGAGTGCGATTTACTATGTAATTTTCACAGTTGATGGCTTTTGCCCAATACTTTAGACTTAATCCCTTAGATTGGATCATAAAATTAGCCATTTCTGTTAATGTGAGGTTCTTTCTCTCAGCAACGCCATTTTGTTGTGGTGTATATGGAAAAATATGTTGCATTTGGATTCCCTGTGTAGTGCAATAACTTGTAAAATTATTGTTCACATATTTTCCTCCATTATCTATTCTTAACCTTTGAATTTGATGTCTAGATTGCTTTCCTACAAGGGCCTTGTAGGCCAAAAACTTGTCAAAAACTTCTCTCTTAAGTTTTAAGAAGTAAACCCAAGTATGTCTGGAAAATTCATCAATGAAAGTTAAGAAATACATGCACCCAGAAAAAGAAGGAGAAGAAAGTGGACCACACAAATCACTATGAACAAGATGCAAAGGACCCGACGCATGCCAAGAGGCACGTTTTTCAAAATTGTCTGGATGATGTTTTCCGAGAACACAACTAACACAAACACCATATATGCATGAAACAAGAGAAAGACCAATCACCATCTATTGATTACATAGTTGTTGCAATGAGCGATAGTTTAGATGACCAACCCGCTCATGCCAAAGTTTGCTCAAGTCATCGCTATGAGCAACAAAAATTGATGAAAAAGATGATGACCCAAAGTTGTCAAACTTGTACAACCTGGTAATATCATCACCAATTCCAGTTGCAAGAACATGCTTAAGATCTTTTAGATCCTTGATTACAACTTAGTGAAGTGAAAACTCTGCGGTTTTACCTTCACCTGAATGAGTGATTTGATATATTGATAGAAGGTTACAAGAAAGGCTTGGAACACATAATACATCATTGAAATGACCATTTTCTACTTGAACTGTTCCAGATCCTTCAACACTA
This sequence comes from Picea engelmannii, assembly GCA_009831015.1. Lineage (NCBI taxonomy): Eukaryota > Viridiplantae > Streptophyta > Pinopsida > Pinales > Pinaceae > Picea > Picea engelmannii. The sequence goes on along the minus strand of ML785089.1, from coordinate 287,851 downwards.
AGAGATCTATCATCACCAACAAATATTTTCTTGGTGTTACATTCATTTAGAGTAGAAAATATGTCTCTATCCTTAGCCATATGATAAGATGCTCCAGAATCAATAAGCCACTCATCAGAAGTAGAAGTAGAAGTTGTATTGAATTGGAAACTAGAAGTTGAAAGTGCATGTCCATGAGAAGAAGAAGAAGAAGTAGAATCAATATTGATGTTGTTCTTCTTCATTGTTGCTTCTAAATCTATCATCTTCTTGAAACATTTGGACTCATCAGGACCATCTTTATCACAAAATTTGCAATGTCTGTCAGTCTTCTTATTTTTATATTTTTCTCCTTTGTCTCCATTAGGAGCAGAAGTGGTCTGAGTGGGTTTGGGACCCTTATATTGTTTGTTGTTGTGGCAAGGATGTTGCTTCTTGGGATTCTTGGCTTTTTCTTTCTGATGGATAACTAAGGCTTTGTTAGAGGTACCTGCAATGTTGATCACTCCAAGTTGTACTATCTTATCTTCTCTCTAATCAAAGCATCACAAAAGTTCTCAAGACTTGGTTTTTGATAAGTTGTCCCTAGAGCCTCTTGCATGGCATAAAAGGTAGATACAAACATAGAATATGCACTACCTAGCTTAGAAAGAATAAGATATATGCAACGATCTTCTTCTATCTTTATCTTACATTATTCACATAGAGTTGTGAGTGTTTTAAACTTAGATAGATAGTCTTCAATGCAAGAAAAATCACTTGGACTTAAAGTTAGTACTTGATTTTCTAACTGTTGTGCTCGAATAGTATTGTGTTTACCAAATACAGATTCAATATTTTCCCAAGATTCTTTGGGTTTATCAATTGATTTAAGGTGGAACCTTAAATCAGGAGAGATGGACATTTAGATTAATCCACGTGCTTCATCATTACTTCTTAATAAATCCTCCATATGGGATTTCCATTGGAAGTAGTTAGTGTTGGTAAGCAAGAGAATACTTGTAGAAGCCATATTAAATATGCAGATAATGTGGATTTAAAAATTGAAACTAATGATCTGAATGGAAAGAACTCGAAAAGTTATGTGGTTTAAAAAAAAAACGGCACTAAAAACAAACTTCGGATGTGAGAGTTATGCCCTTTTAAAAAAATGCATAAATGGTAACCAAATGACCACGTGATAGTGTAATTTGCTTTATGAAGTGACCCACTTTTATAAAGAGAAGTGGGGATCACTTTTACAATGAAGTTACTTTATAACAGAAAAGTTGCATGCAAAATAAATAACTCTAAAATAAAATATTAAAGCTACTTATAGTGATTCACTTTTATACGTGAAGTAAAATACACTTTACAATTTTAGCATGAACTTTTTTTTCAAAAAAAGTAACAAAAGAGAGACTTGAACTCAAGACCTCTTACTTAATAAGGAAAATTTTAACCAAATGGTCTAGCAAAACATATTGTAATATTCAGAAGGAGTTGTTGTTGTTTTTTTGTTGAAGATGGCCTTGGAGAGTGTGCTAAAAAAAAACTCTTTTCACACAAGAAAAAAAAAAATTGCTTCTCGATCACAACAAGGGTTATATCTCGATTAGCTTACTCGGAAGATGCACATTTTCCTATCTGTTTCTGATTTTTCGAGATCACACAGGACACGGGGCAAAGAGAATATGCAGATCTAAAATAGTAGCAACCTGGAAATAAATAATACAAAACCGAAATACAACCAAAATACTACTCTGCTAAAAAAATTAAAAAATGTGTATTCAAACTTTATACCTCCAGATATGACTGTAATGGTCGTATCTTGGGCAAACGGAAACCTTTTTGAGTGAAAAGAAAAGTGTTATTGAATGAAACGAGTGCTCTGGATGCAATGGAACAGTCCTCTCAGCCTAGAAATGTATGGAAATGACAAAAAATGGATATGAGATAACTCAGCTTCATGATCTCAATCTACAACAGGAGCGGGTCTTCAAACAGGCTCTCATACCATGTTCGACAACATAGGTATTCCAACAGAGGATGAACACCTTCAGTAACCACTCACATAACCATATCAAAGATCAACACATTGATGTTTTCACATGGTAAAACCCCTACGGGGAAACATCCACAACCCCATCCAACGTAGCCACTTGGAGCAGTTTATTAATGCAAAGAAAAAGATTACAGAGAGATTTTACAAGATATTTTCTCACAATCGATCATCGAAAAATGACCCTCCATTCTATTTAAATAGAGATCATGGACCAATTGAATGTTAAGCCATGGATCAATGGTCATTAAGATCGAGGAGAGTATGAACCGTCAGATCACTCTATGTCGAGAACATATCGTGACCATCGTATTTCCTAACTACAAATGCATACTAATGCATACTAAAGAAACACACTTTTACCTAACGACACATTAGACCAAGTAGATATCAATTAACTCCTAAGTGTCTAAATATACTAACACCTTGGATGCCTATTTATTATTATATGGTACTTGGATCAAAACCTCAGTCTTATGCAGAGGTTGAAGGTAACCCCCATTAGAAGGAAGCTATGAAAGATGAGTAAAATTCCCTTATGGAGAAAAACACATGGGAGTTGGTTCCTCTATTGTCCAATAAAAATCTTGTTAGATGTAAGTATATTTTGAAGACAAAGAGGGTTGATGATGGATACATTACAAAGTATCTGGCTCAGTTAGTAGCTAAAGGTTTCTCATAGGTACAAGGCATTGACTATTAGGAGACTATTGCACCGGTTGCCAAGATTGATTCCATATAGTTAGCTCTAGATATTGCAGCAGCTAGAAATTTGTAGGTATTGTTATCACACAATTTGTATTTTCCCAAAGCTAATGTCAAGTGGGTACTAAATCGGCGTAACAAGGAGGATGTCCTATAATTGTCACCTTAATAAGACACCTCTTTCTATTTAGGAGTGATACCCTAGGGGAGATGTCCCCAGTGACCTGAGGGTTTGAGAAGGATAAGGAAAAATTATTAAGAAAGTCCCACCCCTCTCATAGGTCACTCTGATCAAAATTTCCAAGGGTTTTGCAGAGATGAAGAAAAGTAATATTTAAGTGTACCTTCCCAGAACAAGACAACTAGAAAAGATGATATTTGCAAGTATCAGATGATGTTAGTGCTTCATAAAACCATAGACTTTTGATAAAAGGAACAAGTTGATATAAAAGCTGAAGAAACAAAATTATTTATAATAAAAATATATATATTTAACAACAACTACAATTATGCCTCAATGATGATTCAAAAATGACAAGAAATGATAGCATAAACTTGACAAAATGATAGTAATAGTCATAAGCAATGATAACAATGTATAATCAACTTTAAATCTTTATTTTAAGATGAATTTTTTGTTGTCATAGATGGTTGTAGCAATATTTTTCAAAAACAACAAATTAGTTACTAGGTTAGTCTAATCTAATGTTAGAAATAGTTAGTAAAATTCTTAAGGTAGATGGTTTAAGAATTGTTTTAGTCAATCAATCACTTGCAAGGTATGAACTAGTGCCTTTTAGGGTAAATGGAGTCAACGTTTTCAACGGAAATTCTTAGAGGGAAACAACCAATGATAATATATGAGCTAAAGGTAAGGGAAGACGATTGAGGTGTTAGTAACCTAAGGCCTCAATATCTAAAACCCTAGAAGGAAAAGCTGCTAGAAAGTAGGTAACTCTAGGTCCTAGTGATTTCCTTCTTCTTTAGATCAAACTTGAAATAAATGCATGAAGCTTAATGAAGCAATGATACTAGAGTGCTACAAAGGTAGGTCTCTAGTATATCCTTCAAGGGAGGTGTCCTCTAGCAAAATCAAGTGGGTGAAGAATTATAAAGAAAAGGACAATAACATGTGATTTTCTCCTAGGGTTTTAAACTAGCAATTTCATAATCTTAAAAATGAATAAGAAAATGCACCATAACCATTCAAAATAAAGAAGGATTGCATATTTCTACTTACTTCATCAAGAATAATATAGCCACAAACCCTAGTTGAAGACTTTCCACCATGAAAATGCAAAAATACACCAAAAATAGCCTCCTCCAAGAGTTGTGCACCCCTTAATTTCAACCAATAAGCCTTAAAAGAGGTTGAATTTCATGCCTCACACGTGTGTGATTGAAACATGATGAAAACATGAGAGTCTTAACTCTCTATTTATACAATATGAATGACCTTTAATTACATTTTAGGTCAAAAAAGGTTGACATGGTCAGTTTACATCAAAAATCCAGTTTTACATAAAATTAACAATTAAAACCATAATTTTGTCTTTAGGGATGATGTCATGTCCCTCCTAGGGTGACGTTAGGCCCCTTCATGGAACGCTAGGCCTCCAAAGTGAAACGTTAGGCCTCAAAAGGCCTCAAAATCTGCCACACGTGCCAACCAAGTTGTCCTCATGCCAAAACACTAACTCGGTGACGTCAAGGCTCAAAATGATGATGTTAGGGGCCTTCAAGGGCCAACGTCATGGTGGGAGGGAAAGACCCCCCTAGGTTCAAGCCTGCCAAAGTGCCTCTGGTAGAACGTCCTCCTTTTTCTCTAGTGAAAGCCTATGGTGTCCCTCTTCCTTTGCTTGGGGTCACAACATCCAACTGGTGGGATTTTAACCCCATGGAGGTCTAAACTAATGATATCCCCATATGTACCTGTTTTTTGGAAATGATCCTACAACAATAACAAGTACGCCCTCCATGGAATCATGATTCACATGGATAATAGCAATGTCAATCAAATATAATAATCAAGTTACCCAAACATGTGCATCAAACCCCCCTTCACCCAGGAAAATTCTCAAAGATTTTATGATATTTGACACGCCAGGTTTGGAGAGGGTTTCAAGACGTCCTATTGGGCTAATCCTCCTCACTTTTGGTTTGTTTCCTAGGTGAATACCAATATAGGTCATGTAGATGTATGGGATGGTGTAAGGAATGTTCAAGAAAGGGGTGCAGTGATAACAGGGAAATGTGGGTCTTACCTGTGGGTGCCTCTGTAGAGGGCGAGTTGCACCTTGTCATAGATGCCATTTTTTCCTATCCCATTCAATTCCTTTTACTCTTTGTCTTATTGTTTTTTATTTTCAAGAGAATAGTTGGAGTACATTGTCTTATCATGGTGACCAGTGGTGACAGTGTTACCCACAAGCATTTCATGGAAATGAGAAGGTTAGATCGTGATGAGACCCCATTTTTCTTGGCTATGCCACCAAGAGCCAATACCTTGGTTTGGTGACCAGATGGATGGAAGTTTCATACTACTACATTCCCATGGACCTAATAGGTCGGCTCGTGATGAGACCTCCTATCCACCAACTAGGTCTTAAGTCTTATTTTATTTATGAGTCCCCTTTTCTTGCTAAGAATCCTTTTATTTCTTTCTCGGGAATCCCTGGGTGAAGAATATCAAGGTTTCAACTTGGATTTTAACTTTTTCTAGCTACTTTTACCCTCTGGGCCTTTATCCCCTTCTTCCCACAAGGCAAGGTACAACCCTTACTAGCTTGGCAAACCCATTGTTTGAGCCAATGTAGGGGAAAGATGAGAGGGATAATGATGAAAAGTGGTAAGTATGGAAGGAATGGATGATGACCTTTCATATACCCACCTTGTGACAACTCATCCCTAAGGGAAACAACTTAATAGGGCACTTTATCATCCCCCCCAGGTATGGACAAGTTAAAGACCATAATTTCCAAACAAACTTCATGAAACAAAAGAGAATTCAATGCATATATTTAAATGTTTTGAGAATCATAGTGACACATACCATGATACCTGGACTCAATACCTCATGGAGCAAGACCCACTGCTACTTTAGAACTAGGTTGATGGGATGGATGTTGTTGTTGTTGATATATGGGAGGCGCTGAAGAAAATATGGGCCCTCCAGGGCCAAGATCAAGTCATATGGATCTCAATACTCCATGTCTAGGACCTATGGACCTCGAGACATAATCTCCTTAGTTATCCCTAGGATAGGGGATAACATCTGGCTCCAACTTGGGGACATGTGCTCACCATAGAGCGCATGAGAACCTCAACATCGCTGGCATGACCTGTGACCCGGTAGATCTCAACAAAAATGATTAGTAATCTCTTGGGGTGGTGATATCACCCCTAGCTCATATATGGTATAATGAAATACAAGTAAGAAATCATATATACAAATGGAAATACAACTACACTACTCTAACATGATATGTAGATGGTATACACAATGAATTCAAATGCCTACCTACTTACCTGTGAAGTCAATTCTTTGCCCCTTGATGGGGTTTGAGGAGGTGTCTACTAACCAGTAATGGATGTCTTCTTCCCTCCAACGTGGATAGATAGTAGGCATCATTGACTGGATTCATCCCGACTCTTAAAGGTCCAAGCCAAAACTGTGCACTTCCTTTGACATTAGTAGACTCTCCCTTTTTTGTATCCCACATCCAGACCATATCTCCCTCTTGGTAATCATTTGTTTTGAATTTGGTTGTTTATTGTATAAATCTAGTATATTGTTTTGAGGGAGGAGGGTGGGATTCTGTTGTGAAAACTTCCTATTGGGTCAGTCTGATCAATATGTCATCCTCTCCTTTCTTTAATATCTTGATAGTCCCAACTTCCTTGTCCTTGTATTTTTCTATGATTTGTTGGTATTCTTCCTTCTTTGGCCATTGTATTTGATCAAATTCTTCCTCTGAAGCGAAAGGAAAATCATCAGGGGAAAACATAGGAATACTTTCCTTGATTGGCTCATGTGTTTCGCTAGTTCTAACATCATCATCAATTTCCTGCACATGGACCTTGGCCATCAACACATTGGTGAGGCGGATTATTGTTTTGTCATTCATAGGCACATTAATGTAATTTAGATCCATCTCTAAGGTGCCTCCCAACATTGCAACAAACTTCCTGGACAATATCATTCCCCATACATCTGGGACATCCACTACCACAATATCCATGTGGATCACTCTCTCAAGGTATCTTCTAAGGCATAATTCAATATTCTCAAATACCCCATGAGTGGGTATGGACCTGGATTCAAAGCCGCACAAATTCATGTAAGGTCGTGTGGCCTTTAGGCCTAATTTCTCCATGACCTTCAAAGACATCATGTTAGCACATGACCCTAAATCAAGCATACAATTGTTTAGGCATTTTTTATTGATCAACAAGGTCATGAAGAAAGGCGGGTGTCCATCATATTGAACCCTAAAGTGATCTTCGTTTAACATGATAGGAGGGTCCATTGGCTCATCTAAAGTTTTGAAAAACAAAATGAACCTTTCTTTTATAGATGGGGCCTTGATGACTTCCCTTAATGGAATGGTCACATGCATTTTCTCCAATGCACCTTCAAAATCAAAGTTCAAATACACCTTATCGGTTTTGGGAGGATTTTTAGGAAGAAGTATGTTCATAGTTGGAGGTCTTGTTTGTGAAATTACAGGCCTAGTAGAGAGAGGTTGGTTCATTTGTTTTTTCCTAGTGTACACTTGGAATTCTTGCTTCTTCAACTTTTCTCTCGAATCTTGGTCAAGGTTATTTATCACCTCCATCCTAGCCTTCCTGGTTGCTTCCTTTATTCCTTCTTGATGTTCTTCAAGTGTGACATTAAGGAAATATTGAGGACCTTCAATGGTATGATTAACAACGTTCACTTGGTCATGTTCACCGTTGTTGACATGACACTCATGATCCCAATGTGAGTCTCTGTTCTATAAGCACCAAGGGTTTTCATATACTATGTTTGTGGGGGATAAAGTATTAGGAACCTCTTGATCATTCTTTGGTCTAAAAACTTGATTCCCTTTCTAAAATTTCCCTTTGTAAGGAACCCTAGGAGCTTGTTGTTGATCTCTTTCTAGGTTGACAATCCTATTCATCATTTGTTCTTTGGTTTTTACCATGCCATCTACAGTCAATTGTAGCTTTTCCAAGGTAGCGCTAATATCTGACTTAGGTTTAGAATTATGGACTATATTAGGTTTAGCATCCATTTTGACTCTTGGTGAAGAGAGAGGCTCGAATATAGATGATGATAGGTTGTCTTCAATACTTACAGCTACCTCTTGGGCTTCTTGGATTGTTTTAGGGGATATATCTCTAAGGAGATATTCTAGTTGTCTTTTAAATTCTTTGGTATAAAGAAAGAGAAGGAAACTATCTGAAGGATGATGGCTCACTGGGATATTTTGCATTAAATTTTCAAATTTATCATGAAATTCTCTAACAGTTTCATTCTCTTGTTTTCTGAGTTTATTCAGCCTTATCAACAACATGTTGGGGTCTTCATTGACACTCCATCACTTGAGGAATATTTCCTCCAATTTATCCATGGTTTTAATACTAGCATCGGGGAGACCATTGTACCATCGTCTAGCGCCATCATGGAGGGTAGCAGAGAACAATTTCATACATAAATCCTCATCATCATCATTGATGGAATGAAGCTAAAAGAAGGCCCAAAAATTACTCATATGATACTCGGCACTGACTACGTCATTACCCGTGAATTTAGGCAACCATTTCTCATACTTAGGGTGCATTTGCCTAGGGTATCTTTCTATGCTTGTCATGTGTAATGGTTTGAAGAGCTTGGATGACCATTGCTTCTGGATATTATATTGGTTTGGATTAACATTCTGAGTTCATGTTCTAGACATTGTGTTTAAAAGAATATTTCCTCCAAATAATGATTTTACTATAGAAGAGTTTCGGGGAGGTTTTCTTCTAAAGGATTTTGGAGGGTTGGTATACCTCCCTGAGCTTTGTGGAGTTTCTAGATAATTTTCTTGAAACTGTCAAAGGGATGAGGAAATCACCCTCAGTGGAGTTGGCAAGTAATATTTGTAAAATAAAGGCTTTTGAGGAAAGGCTTACCGAAAAGTGTTGTATTTGAAGGGGATTAACTCAGTGTTCCCCGACAATGATGCCAAAATGTTGTCGCACAATTTGTACTTGCCCAAAGCTAGAGGAAAGTGGGTACTAAATTGGCTAACAAGGAGGATGTCCTATCACTGTCACCTTAATCAAACACCTCTTTCTATTTAGGAGTGATACCCCAAGGGAGACGTCCCCAATGACCTGGGGTTTAGAAGGCTAAGGAAAAAGTATTAAGAAAGTCCCACCCCTCTCACAGGTCACTCTGATCAAAACTTCCAAGGGTTTTGAAGAGATGAAGCAAATTAATATTTAAGTGTACCTGCCCAGAAGAAGACAACAAGAAAAGATGATATTTGAAAGTATCATATGATGTTAGTGCTTCATAAAACCATAGAATTTTGATAAAAAGAACAAGTTGATATAAAATATGAAGCAATAGAAGTATTTATAACAACAATATATATATATATATAAACAACTACAATTATGTCTCAATAATGCTTCAAAAATGACAAGAAATGATAGCATAAACTTGACAAAATGATAGTAACAGTCAGAAGCAATGATAGCAATGTATAATCATCTTTAAATCTTACTTTTAAGATGAATTTGTTGTTTTCATAGATGGTTCTAGCAATATTTTGCAACAACGGCAAATTAGTTAGTAGGTTAGTCTAATCTAATGCTATAAATAGTTAGTAAAAGTCTCAAGGTAGATAGTTTAAGAATTGTTTTAGTCAATCAATCACTTGCAAGGTATGAACTAGTGCCTTTTAGGGTAAATGGAGTCAAAGTTTGTAGCAGAAATTCTTAGAGGGAAACAAAAAATGATAATAGATGAGATAAATGTAAGGGAATATGATTGAGGTGTTAGTAACCTAAGGCCTCAATATCTAAAACCCTAGAAGGAAAAGATGCTAGAAAGTAGGTAACCCTAGGCCCTAGCGATTTCCTTCTTCTTTAGATCAAACTTGAAATAAATGTATGAAGCTTAATGAAGCAATGATACTAGAGTGTTACAAAGGTAGGGCTCTAGTATATCCTTCAAGGGAGATTTCCTCTAGCAAAATCAAGTGGGTGAAGAGTTATAAAGAAAAGGACAATAACATGTGCTTTTCTCCTAAGGTTTTAAACTAGCAATTTCATAATCTTAAAAATGAATAAGAAAATGCACCATAACCATTTAAAATAAAGAAGGATTGCATATTTCTACTTACTTCATCAAGAATAATGTAGCCACAAAATACTTTCCACCATGAAAATGCAAAAATACACCAAAAATAGCATCCTCCAAGAGTTGTGCACCACTTAATCTCAGCCAATAAGCCTTAAAAGAGGATAAATTTAAGACCTCACACTTGTGTGAGTGAAATATGATGAAACAATGAGAGTCTTAACTCTCTATTTATACAATATGAATGACCTTTAATTACATTTTAGGTCAAAAAAGGCTGACATGGTCAGTTTACATCAAAAATCCAGTTTTACATAAAATAAACAATTAAAACCCTAATTTTGTCTTTAGGGATGACGTCATGCCCATCCTAGGGTGACATTAGGCCCCTTCATGGAACGCTAGGCCTCCAAAGTGAAAAATTATGCCACAAAATGCCTCAGAAGCTGCCACACGTGCCAACCAAGTTGTCCTCATGCCAAAACCCTAACTAGATGATGTCAAGGCTCAAAATTATGACGTCAGGGGCATTCAAGGGCCAACGTCATGGTGGGAGGGAAAGAGTCCCCTAGGTCCAGGCTGGCCAAAGTGCCTCTAGTGGAACATCTTCCTTTTCTCTGTTGAAAGCCTCTGGTATCCCTCTACCCCTGTCTGGGGTCACCACATCCATCTGGTGGGATTTTAGCCCCATGGAGGTTTGAACTAATCATCTCCCCATATGTACCTGTTCGTCAGGCATGCTCCTATAGAAACAAAAAGTACACCGTCCATGGGCTCATAAGTCACAGGGATCATAGAAATTTCAATCACATCTAATAATAATGTTACCCAAACATGTGCATCAAACCCCCCTTCACCCAGACAAATGCTCAAAGATGTTATGCTATTTGACAATCCGGGTTTGGAGAGGGTTTTAAGACATCCTATTGGGATAATCCTCCTTAGTTTTGGGGTGTTTCCCAGGTGAAGACCAATCTAGGTCATGTATATGTATGGGATGATGTAAGGAATGTTCAGGCAAGGGGTGCAGTGATAACAGGGAAATGTAGGTCTTACATGTGGGTGTCTCTGTAGAGGGCGAGCTGCACTTTATCATGGATGCCATTGTTTCCTAACCCATTCAATGCCTTTTACTCTTTGTCTTATTAGTTTTTCTTTTCAAGATAATAGCTGGAGGACACTATCCTGGCGTGGTGACTAGTGGTGACAACATTTCCCACAAGCATTTCATGGAAATGAGAAGGTTGGCTCGTGATGATACCCTCTTTCTCTTGGATATGCCACCAATAGACACTACCCTGGTTTGGTGACCATATAGATGATAGGGTCATATCGCTACATGACCATGGACCTAATAGGTCGGCTCATGATGAGACCTCCTATCCACCAACTAGGTCTTGAGTCTTATTTTATTTACGGGTCCCATTTTCTTGTTGAGAAGCCTTGTATTTCTTAGATCTTTGGTATACAAAGAGGATTCTCATATATGTCAAGGGGACTACCAACTTTGGTATACACCATGCAACAAGATCTTCCTTAGATATTGTTGGTTACACAGACTCAGATTGGGCAGGTAATAACAATGATTGCAATTCCACTTCAGGATATGTCCTCTACCATGGATTAGGACCTATCTATTGGTCAAGTAAGAAAAAATCAAAAATTTATTTATCATCAAAAGAGGTAGAGTACAGGGGTTCAGTGAATGTTACTACTCAAGCTATTTGGTTGCATCACTTTCTTACAAAGTTGGGAGTTCATTTTCATCATCTGACAATTATATGGTGTGATAATCAAAATACTCTTAAGCTATGTAGAGACCCGGTTAAGAGGTAGCAGACCAAGAACATTGAGGTTCATATGCACTTTATTCAAGGATGGATTCAAGATGGAGTCATTGATATGCAGTTCTATCCATGTTTATAGTATGAGGTAGTTATCTTCACAAATCCTTTCACCAAACATAAATTTGTGTCATTGAGGGGTTGTTATCCCCATTTTATGGATAAATAAGGATATTATATATTGAGGCCCTTGTGTTGTAGATATGGAGTGTTGAGAGACTACATGACCAACAGTATCCTTTTGCATAGATGGAGACCCTCCTCACCACCACAAATGGTCACATATTTCCAGATGGCATCCACCACATCAGCAGGCTTCCTGAAGGCAGTGGGCTTTGCTCCATGACATACAAGTCAATATTATGGTGAGAATAATTTCAATATTTATTCCATTTGAGTATGTTGTATCTTATATTTCTCTAGATTTCATGATATATTCTTGGACATTATGCCTTTTGCTCCGCTTCACCTTGGTGGTTGACATTGTTCCCTAGTAAGTGGTATTCCTTTGGGATGGGTTTTCTACTAGGAACTCCCTCTAATATCCATTGCATTTTTCCCGACCATACTTACCACTTTCCATCACTATCCCCCCCATTTCCTTATCTCTTGGGATTTTAGGGTGTATTGACCCAAGAAGGGGTTGTCCCTGTTATCCCCATTTTGTGGATAACTAAGGAGATTATGTCTTGAGGCCCTCAGGTTGCAGATATGGAGTGTTGAGAGACTACATGACCAACAATACCCTTTTCATAGATGGAAAATCCACTCACCACCACAGATGGTCACAGATTTGTAGATGGCATCCACTACACCAGTTGGCTTCTGGAAGGTAGTGGGCCTTGCTTAATGAGGTACAAGTCATTATTATGGTGAGCATAATTTCAATATTTAAGGTAGTTGAGTATGTTTTATCTTAGATTGCTCTAGATTTCATGATATATACTTGGACATTATGTTTTTTTCCCAACTTCACCTTGGTGGTTGACAATGTACCCTAGTAAGTGCTTTTCCTTAGGGATGGGTTTACTACTGGGAACTCCCTTAATGAGCCATTGTACCATTACCGACCATACTTACCTCTTTCCATCATTGGTCCCCTCTATTTATTTATCTCCTGGGATTTTAGGGTGTATTGACCCAAGAATGGGTTGTCTCTCATTTTATGGGAAGAAGGGGTTGATGTTGGGTAAAAGATAAAATCCTTGTATAAAACTTCCAGATTCTTTTCCCAGGGATCACCCAAGAAAGAAATGAAACACTTATCTTTGAGTAAAAGGGACCCACAATATAATAAAGAATTCTTAAAAGGTTAGTTGAAGGATAGGAGGTCTCATCATGAGTCGAACTAATATCCATGAATATCTGGTGGTATGACATTGTCATCATCTGGTCAACAAACCAAGGAAATGGCTCTCAGTTGCATGGATAAGAGAAATGGGGTCTCTATTAAGCCCTAAATAGTGGCACATTACCCCTTAATTGGGGCATATTACATTAGTAATATTATTTTATTTATGTTGGCTTTGGTCCATTAGTTGTAATTGTACCTTCTAGTCTCCTATATATACCAAGGAGACCTTTTCATTTGGAATCATCTTATATTTGGAAATTTATGTGGTGTTTAAGGAGGTTTACCCCTCGCAGAGGCTTATTATCTAAACTTATATCTTTTTCAAGGCGTTAAGTACTTATTCTGAGGTTCTTTTATGCTATTTTGATATTTGGTTCTTAACATTTGGTATCAGAGCTCACGGTCTTGGAGCTTCACTGCTACATCTGAAACACCTTGTAATTTTCATTTTATACTGTGTTTCAGAACGAACCCCTTGGAAGATATTTATTATATAGATCAAGGTATGTGGGGTTCAAATTTCATCTCTTGAGGCCTTATAAATTCGGAGATATAGCATGTGTAAGATAGGGTTCTGGAATCATCCTAAATTTAGTCATTGCAGAAGTTTCACTATAAAATGTTTTATATAACATTTCAGACCCTAATATTTGGAGGATATTTATAGAAATTATCTAGGTAGTTGTGATAAAAATTTCATCTTCTCGATCATATCACTTTTTTAGATACACCTAGTGTAAGATAGGGTATCTGAATAGTCATATTAACTAGTCTCAAACAAGTCTTCCAGGTAAAACAATGATATCTTCTTCAGTGAGAATCCAAATTAAGTGATACTAGTTGCATTGGAAACTGGAAAATCTATAGTATTTCTGGTACAAGTTTCAGAATCAAATATCAGATATTGTGATCTTGGCATGCTTTACAAGTACGCTCTTCTGGAAGGGAAAAAACTTAGGAAGTTGTGGGGAAGTTACCATAACTTCCACTTGGCACATCTAATTTTGATCAGAACTATGGCATTGGAGAGAAGAAATATCAAAGAACTATAAAAATAAATTTCCAGACCCAGAAGGGCCAAAATTTTGGAGATACAATAGAAGAAATATCATCTAGCAAAACCACATCGAAATCAAGGTTTAAAAGTGATACTTGGACAACATTCCACCAAAAAAGGGAACTTCTACACCAATTAAGCCGATCGACAGTCCTACTTGGACTCTTGATGAAGGTGAAGAAATACACAGGGACATAAATTATTTACAAAAGAACACAGTAACAAAAGATGAACTACAAGGGATGATGGATTCAACTGAAACTAAGTTGGAGACAATAAATACTAAGATGGATGGTTTAAAAAGGGAGATCATGGAAGGATTGAAAAATTTCCTAATAGAGAGGGTGCCTAAAAGTGAAAATGTATCCCATGAAATTCATAATGAGGACACAAGGAATATGAATCAAGAATGGAGAAACTCCAACTTTTGGTTGAAGACCAACCACTTTCCTAAGATCGATCTGAGGAAGTTTGATGGCAAGGATCCAATCACATGGATACTTCAGATGGAGCAATTTTTTGGTCTACATGATGTGCCACATACACAAAAGGTACGAATTGCTTCTTTATATTTAGAACCCAATCAATTTGTGTGGTACCAATGGCTTTGTTCTTGCAAATCACTCATCACTTGGACAGTTTTCACGAACACTATGAGGATACAAGGAGCAATACCTTCTTTAGCCAATTGATAAATCTCAAGAAAAAGGGTTTAGTTGCAGAGCACATTGAGAACTTCCAAACATTTAATATAAAGGTAATAGATATTCCATATGAGCACCTAATTGATGTATTCATAGGAACTTTAAAGGATAACATTCAACATGAGGTTCACCTTTGGGAACCCAAATCATTGGAGAATGCATTTAGGGTGGAAAGAAATGTTGAAAGTAAAAATATGGCTATGGCTACTAGAAGGACCACTCCTAGCATCTATCGAGAGAATAATGTTCCTTCTTATAAAACACCTCAACAATTGGAGGAAAGAAAAGATAAAGGTTTATGCTTTAATTGTGACATAAAGTACAGTAAGGGACATAAGTGTGGTGAGAAGAAATTATTCTACATAGATTGTGAAGAGGAAGAAGAAGAAGAACAAGAACCATCTCAAGATGAAAATGTAGAAGAAACTTCTTCTGAAGAGTTGACTCCCACGATATCATGCAATGCATTGGTTGGAATTAGCACTCCTCAAACCCTAAATATTGAAGGATATACAAAAAATAAAAAGGTAATAGTCCTAATTGATTCTGGTAGTACTCATAATTTCATTCACTATAAATTAGCCAAAGCTCTCAATTTCTTTGTAGATCCAGCGCCATAGTTTCAAGTAATGATTGCAGATGGAGGAACCATCAATTTCTCAGTATAATGCAATAAGGTCAATCTTACTATGGGGGAATATGTAATGAATAATCCAATTATTTATATACCCATGGGTGGTGTTGATCGTACTAGGAATCCAATGGTTACAATCATTAGGAACAATGACTTTTAATTTTCAAGAACTTTTCATGAAATTTTCATTGGAAGGAAAAGAAATTGAGTTAAGGGATGTCACAGGGAAACCCAGTAAGGTGATAATATCTAATGGCATGAAAAAATTATTGAAAAAGGGGCATCAAGTTGTAATTGCACAACTATGTTCACTAGATGTTCAAACATCTAAGCCATCTATTCCCCTAGATCTCCAAGGGATCATTGATAAGCATTCCAAATTTTTTGAAGATATTCCCAAAGGTCTTCCACCCACTAGAAATCATGATCATGCTATTCACCTAATTCCTGGAAGTGTTCCTCCTAACATCGGGCCTTACAGATACCCTTATGCCCAAAAGAGTGAAATTGAGTGTATGGTTGAAGAAATGTTAGAGGATGGCATTATTAGACCTAGCCAAAGTTCTTACTCTACACCGATGGTAATGGTACTCAAGAAATATGCCTCATGGCATATGTGTCCAGATTATAAAGAGATCAACAAGATCACTATTAAATATAATTTTTCCATTCTCGTCATTGATGAATTGTTAGATGAACTACATTGATCCGGATTATTTTCGGCGTGAAATGAGAGTGGAGATATAATAAATAAATATACAGATATCTCAGATATCCAATAATATAACAGAAATGTATCAGAGATGCAACCATAAACACAAAGATACAATAATACACAATTTCAATTAATGAGCGAAAATGTACAAAGACTTTAAAATTATAGAGTGAAAGACTCACTAGAATGGTGGCATCTTATCTCTGAGAAGAGATGTGATGGCTACTTGCATTCGCAAGAAGATGATTGTTACAATGAGGCTCCAAAGGCCTTTTTAACATAAGTAAAATCCAAAACCCTAACCCCAAAAGATGAAAATCCAAAAGGTTTGTGGGCCCCGATGGGGGTAGTTGATACGTCAACTTCCCGGGGGCATAAATTTTTCATACGATCTTCATTTGGGGCGTTCGATACATCGATGGAAAGGTCTAAATAAGAAGAAAAATTTTCTACTGGCCTAGGCCAGTGACTTCAATAGTCACTTGGGCCCCAAATCCCCAAAAACTGTCGTTTAGGGCCTCAAAACGGCCTCGAAAGTTTGGAACCCGAAAAACTGCCAAAAAACTACCAAGATGGAAAACTATTTTTTAGGTCCATTGAATAGGTGGGTCTCCACCGATATCAACCTAGATTAATCCTCCCTCCTTAGGAAGCAATGTTCTTTATTGCGTTGAGTTCCCAGGGGAGAGAGGGAATCGTTTGTTGAATCTGAATCTTGGTGAGCTACTTGCCTTGTTGGAGAAGTTGTGTTGTTAGCTTGTTGAAGGCTATCATGAACCTGTGGTTGGAAGGATTGGAACTTTTTAACCAGTCTAGTTACATGAGATGACTGTGTGGAGAAGGAATCCTTGTGCTTTTTTGCAACCTTGTTGATCCACTTCTATTGGATATAAGGTGCTTGTATCGAGGTTGCAGTGGTTGCAGTGTCCTTTTGTGTACCTTTTGAACAGATTGTGAAGAAGCTGAATTTTGTAGTATGAGATACTACCTTGCGGCATTATTTAGGTGTGATAGTAGTCGGAACTACCTCTGGTATTCTGTAGAGATTACCCCCTAGAGTAATAATGACACTGCGGAGTCAAGACTCATAAACAACATGGCGCTTCCACATATATGGTTGGCCCAAGAGAACATCATAGACATCCAGTAGGGAAACATCACATAATACCTCATCCTTGAAGGGTTGTATTTCGTATGACAATCGACACTATTGGCTAACATGGAAGTCTCGTCCTTGGCGAATCCATTCAATGTTGTATGGTTGTGGGTGTGTTAATGTCAACAATCCCAATTGTTTGATGACCTCTGCTGAGATGAGGTTCTTCTGGCTTCCGCTATCAACAATAAAATGCAGTGGGGTCCCATTCACCCACATATGTGAATGAAAAAGGTGCTCCCCCTCTTTGGGATCTATTGGTTCTTCTGGTTGAATTGTTGTGGTCGCAACAATAGCAGTGGGGTCTAGTTCGATGATTTGTCTTTTACCAATATTTTCATAATCATATTCTGAATCAAGGTTCAGATCCTTGTATTTGATCTCAGCCACCAATGATTGTTTTGAGTGAAATTCATCGATGTTGTGCCAAGGGATGTTGTGGAAATCACACCATTTTTCAGTTTTCTTCTTCTTCTTTCCGTTACCCTTTTTTTCTTGTGGCTTGGACTGGTTTTCTGAAGGCTAGTTGTTATGGCCATCTTTACCATACTTTGGTTGTTGAAAATTTGCAGAACCGAACTCCCGCTTGTTCTAGTGCTCAAATTTCTACTCAATTTTAACAGCATATCGATAAGCAGCACTGAGTGATGAGATTTCTAGAAAATCCATTTCAGTTTAGATGTATCTTTGTAGAGCCCCATGGTATTTCAGAACCAAATGTCGCTCAGAGTCTGTGATACCCATCTTGGCACGCAAGGTATGAAAGGTATTGATGAACTCTGGAACTGCTTGGCCCCTCTCTTTCCGCGATGTGGTCCATCTCATGTATTGGTCCTCATAGTTGCCAACAGGGTAATAATGTTCCTTTACCGTATCCACAAAAAAATCCCAAGTGGGATCGGCCCAAAATATTCCAAACTCCTATGTGGAACTTTGCTCCTAGTAATTTTCCCACTAATGTTTGACATGGGGGAGAGCCTTAAGGAGAGTGAAGGTGATCTTTTCCCTGTCGAAGAAATTATGAACAGAGAAATAACCTTCTAGAAGATTTAACCATTTTTCTAGGGCATCTGCATCTATCTTTCCTTCAAATATGGGAATATTAAAATTAAATTGTACCTTGAAAGGCGAGGTGCCTCGAAAGTGGTCGCTTGATGAATACACACTTGTTTCTATCGACAGCCATTGAAGGATGTGAGTAAAATTCTCCATAATTTCATCTCGTTGTCATGTGAGAGCTTGCTCAAGCAACAGATTAATAGAATCATCTGCTATGTCATTTTTCTTTTCTTCCTCCATGGATGGTTTCTTTGGTGTGTGAGAGTGATTTTCTTCAAGAGAGACAAGCTTGAGACCCAACTTGCTATACTCAGACCTCGTCAGGGACATGCACAAAAAAACCTTCAAGAGTAGCCTACTCTAATACCACTGATCCAGATTATTTTCAGCGCGAAATGAGAGCGAAGATAAAATAAAGAAATATAAAGAGATATCTTAGATATCCAATAATATAACACAAGTGTATCATAGATGTAACCATAAACACAGAGATATAGTAATACACAATATTTATTAATGAGCGAAAATGTGACGGTTACTCACATTTGAAAGAAGATGATTGTTACTATTGGACAAATGAGAGGGGGGGTGAATCAGTTGTTACTGTGCTTAAACAATTATGCCCATTTTAAAATCTTTAAATAACACTCAATGACGATCACAATAATGCAGAAATGTAAGAAATATAATATTCAACATCAATCATACACATGAAATATACAGAGACAGATATTCCTGAGGAAACCCATAAAGATAAAAACCTCTTCTTATTGATATGATAAGTAATATTTATTTTATGTACATTATCATTCTTATGAGCTCCAACTCCTCTTGAGGCTACAACCTCTGTTTTACAAGCATCAACTTGTTGAGAGCACCAACTCTTTGGTTTCTCTAGCACCAACTCCCTAAGTGTTCCAGCACCAACTGGATGGAAGCACCAACTTCTAGTCACACATGCACCAACCTATATAACAGAGAACAATAGTTCTCCCTTGCACCACCCTGCCACCTTATTTTTTCTGGCTATAACTAGATGGAAGCTACAACTCCCTGTGTTCAAGCACCCACTTGAAACTCTAAGGACACCATTCCTCCCTAGCACCTCCCTACCACCCTGAAATATAAATATTTTCTTTTTATATCTTTATCACAGTAATACATCATTTATCTATGGCTTATTAGTCTCATCATTGTTCTGCTACACTGCTCTTCTCTGCCTGCATCAGTGTCTCTTTGCCCGCATGAATCACTCTCAAAAGAAACACACAATTCTTCTTTGTTCTGCATTTTTATACTCTCTGTGCACCTTTTTCATACTTCATGCCGCACCTCTTCACTATGTCACAGTTCTCCCTACAGGTGATTCACTTCATCTCATCCTCACGATTGCATAGCTAACTCATAGTACCCTTTCACTTCTCTATTCTACATGTTTTTGTCACGTCAAGTCCTATGCCTGATCATCATCACAACTCTTCGTCTTCTCTGGAAGTTATACTCAGTGTGTGTATCATCTGTATGCATTATGATCAGATTCCTTAGCTTCTCTAGATGTTGAAACTCTTCATCTTCTCTATCAGTTACAACCAGTCAATTATGTCTTCTTTGGCTTCTAAGCCCCTTCCTTCGTGTGACATCAACGATGACCAAATGCTTATTCAAAAGGCACTTCTTGATTTCTGTCTAGTGAGCGCTAGATCCATTTCATGATATGACCTTGGGCTATGAGCTTCATGTGACCACGCGATTGTGGGCGTGTCCATATGTGTTTTAAAGGCAACTCGCTTTTCGCCTTGCAATTCACTATGAGCCTCCATGCATCCTTTCTCCAAAGTTGTGGTCTCAATTGCGGCCCACTTATGAAAAATTAAGGCCCGAGCATGTTTTGGCCCTGCAATGGAGCACGACCATTGATCTCATGATATTTATGGTGCTCTTGAATGGACGGTTCAGATATGTCCTCTCAAGTTTGTAGACAAGATCACTCCTTCCTCCATCAACGACTGAGTTCAAATCGTGACCTCGCATGCCAAGTGTTTGAACGTGAGCCAACCCTGACTCTTCCAACTCCCGATATCTAAAATACTCTGTGTCAGATCAACAGTCCATGATCCTCTATGATCCGATGGCCCAGATCTCATTGCGACATCATGTTTCGTGAAGTTGGAGGACTAATCACCTCCCTTCTCCTGACTTCCAATTTTCTGAAACCCACTCTAGATCAATGACCCACATCCCTATGTGATCCAATGGTTGTGATCAAATTGCGACCTTCTGTGTCGGGTGTTTGACCATGAGCCAACCCTGACACTTCCAAATCCCGATGTCCAAAATATTCTAGATCAACGGCCCACGACATTCCTTGATCCAACAGTTGTCCTCCACTCCAGGACTTCGGCCTTCGACAATCTCAAACCTTTCTTCTTTGTGTTTTCCTGGAGAATTTTTGCCCGAGGAGTTCACGATATGTTTACATGTATCCGGATACATGATCAACGATCGAGAATACACCCGAAGTGATAATCAAATCGGACAACTCGTATCCACTTTAGGTTGTCGGCATTCAGGACTTCAGGTATTTGGGCGAGTACTGGTGGTAAAACTTCCAGAGTGACGTAACTTCTTGCGTCATTCAATGACATGTCATGAGTTGAGAAACTACCACGTGTCACTTGGATTTTTGATTTCCACGTACCTGAAATGTCGAATCAAATTGACACTAGTCATTGTATGATTACGCCATGTGTCCTTGTTGACGTGGTCTGTTGACATGGTCTGACACATGTCCTTGAGGAAGATATTTGTTGACGTAATATGCTGACGTAGATCTCCCTGAGCTAACTGTCATTGTTTGATCTCCAGATCCGACGGTCCTTATTCATTTTGGATTTTTGAGCTTCAGGTTTTTCAAATCTCAACTTTCAAGAGCGTAACCTCCCCGCATCTCTATATCTGAAGTGAATGTTGTTCGTTCGATCGGGATCTTGGATCGACGGCTCAATATTTTTGTGATGCAAATTTTCTAGCTTATCTTTTCCTTCCACTCGAAATTGATCCGAAGGCTGACAGAACTTCACATTCCGAAGATTTCAAATCTCAAACTTTCCTGAGTGTAAACTCCTCACATCTTTAGACCCAAACTAAACATTGTTCGTCGATCATGTTCTTAGATCGATGGCTCGATCTTTCTGCGCTCTCCTCCTATCTGGACATTGATCTGATGGCCATTGTCGTTCCTCCTCCCGACTTGGAATAATGTCCAAGTGTCAAAGGCCTCGACCTTTTGATCCTTCTGTGAGTCTTGATGACTTATACCTCGTCTGCACTTCTAGAACTATTATCTCTTATGAAATTTCTTGTCTCTACATATTGTTCACTTATGTTCTTTCCATCAATGAAAAGCAAATTCTACCTGTAAAAATGCCAACAATATCCCCCTTTGGCATTGATGGCAACCTTGAAGGATTGCATTGTTCTACTTAGATCTCCAATTGTAGCATCCAGAACACTTAGATCTCCAACTGTAGCATCCAGAACACACCTTTTCTCCCCCTTTGACATCAATGTCAAAGAAAACATGTTCCCCCTGAGTTGTTGCAGTAATTGCCGGAGGTATCATATATTCAACCAATACATACTCCCCATGACAGGATGGACCCTCTTAGGTTGATAATGGGGTCACGCCCAACTTCTGGTGTAGATACTCAAACTGATATTTTGCAAGGGGTTTAGTGAAGATATCAGCTATCTGATCTTTGGAAGGAATATAATGCAAAGAAACAACAATGTTGGTCACATGTTCCCTCAAGAAGTGATACTTGATGGGTATATGCTTGGTCTTGGAGTGAAACATAGGGTTCTTTGACAGACAGATTTCACTAGTATTATTACAATGAATTGGGATCAGTGCAATATATTTTACCTCCAAGTCTGCAAGTGTCTGAATCATCCACAATAGTTGGGTATAGCATGTGGCAACTGCAATGTATTTATCTTCTGTAGTTGATAAGGAAATGGAACCTTGCTTCTTCCTCAACCATGATACAAGAGAATCTCCTAAGAAGAATGCACCTCCACTCGTTATTTTCCTTTCATCCAGGAAGTTAGCCTAATCAACATATGAATAGACTAATAGCTGAAAATTTTGATTCCTAGGATACCATAGGTCATAGTCCATTGTTCCTTTCAAGTATCTGAATATTCTTTTGACAGCTAACAAATGACTATGTTTAGGTGTGGCCTGAAACCTTCCTACCATTCCAACATCATGCATTATGTCTGGATGGGATGTTGTGATTTACAATAGGATACCTATCATAGACCTATATGAACTCTGATCAACATTAGGTGAATCATCATCCTTTCTTAACTTACATCTAGTGACCATAGGTGTGCTCATAGGTTTAGAATCTTCCATTTGAAACCTTTTCAACATTTCTCTTAGATATTTTTCTTGAGAAAGAAATATTCCTTCATACCTCTGAGTAATTTGTAGGCCAAGAAAAATTGGCAGTTCCCCTATCATAGACATTTCAAATTTAGACCACATGGCAGAAGCAAACCATTTTACCAATGAATCATTATTACTACTGAAGATGATGGCATATACATAGAGAAACACAATAAGCAGATCATTACCCTTTGTTTTGATATATAGGTTATTGTAAATTGTTCCTCACTTGAACCCTTTCTCTTGTAGATATGTATCTAGTCTATGATACTCGACACAAGGAGCTTGTTTCAACCCATATAAGGATTTCTTCATCTTGCAGACAAAGTCAGGGTTATCTGACAATTGGAAACCCTCTGGTTGTTAGATATAGACTTCTTCTTTTAGATCTCCATTTAGAAAAGATGACTTGACATCCATTTGGTATACTTTAAACTGTTTATGACAAGAATAGGCAAGAAACATTCTAATAGCTTATAATCTTGCTACAGGCACAAATGTTTCATCAAAGTCCAGTCCTTCTATTTGAGCATATCCTCTGCAGACCAATCTAGCCTTATTTCTTACAATATTTCCTTGTTCATTCATCTTATTTTTGTAAACCCATTTGGATCCTATTACATTTTTATTTGTTGGCCTAGGAACGAGTTCCCAAGTGTCATTCTTTTCAATCTATCACAGTTCCTCATTCATTGATTTTAACCAGTTTACATCTTCAGTGGATTCATTGAAGTTCTTGGGTTCCACCATGGATATGAAAGCTATATGTGATTGCTTGGTGTTTTTTATTATCCTTCCCCTGGTTTGTACACCTTTGTCTTTCTCACCAATTATCTGACTTACAGGATGATTCTTTTGAGTAATTCTAGAGGAAGAATTTGATGTTGTCTACTGATTTGAGTTTGCCTGATTATTTTCATCTTCATCTGACTCAGATTCTTCTTGTTCTGATTCTTGGACCTTTTCAGCTTCAACTTCACCTATATCCTCTGTTTTTTATTCAGTATTATTCAGCTCTCTTACTAGGACTCCATCAACTTTTATATCAATACAATCAACCAATTTATGCAGCCTCTTATTATAGCATCTGTATCCTTTACTGTTTGTAGCATACCCTAAGAAGATGCCTTCATCAGCCTTGTCATCATACTTGCCAAGGTTCTCATTATTATTCTTTATGTAGCACTTACTCCCAAAGACTTTGAAGTGTTTGATTGTAGTAGGTCTTCCATGCCATAGTTCATAAGGTGTCTTGTCACTGTGTGGTCTGAGGTGATCTTTATTAAGAATATGGATTGTTGTGTGTATTGATTCTACCCAATAGGTTTGACCAATGTTCTTCTCATTCATCATTAACCTGGACATTTGTTGAACTTTTTTGTTTTTCCTCTCAACTACTCCATTTTGATGTGGGGTTCTTGGGATTGTGTATTCTCTTTTGATCCCATGTTTGTCACAAAACTCCTTGAAATCACTTGACATAAATTCTCCTCCTCTGTCTGATCTCACAACCTTTAATCTGTTGCATGTTTAATTCTCAGTTAAAGCCTCAAATATTTTAAATTTCTTAAATGCTTTAGCTTTTTCTTTGAGGAAAGCAACCCAAGTGAGTTTGGAGTAATCATCAATGATCAGCATGAAGTAGTTTTCCTTCCCTGAGCCTTCCTGTCTTGATGGTCCACATAGATCCATATGAACTGAGTGGTTTCTCTGTTGAAGTAGAGTTCTTGGATTTAAACTGTGTCCTAGTTAGCTTTCCTACTTGACAGGGTTAACACACATAATCTTGTGGCTTTGATATTCTTGGAAGATATTTTACTGCCTCAAAATTTTTGAGCTTGATTAAGTGGTAAAAGTTTAGATGTCCAAGTCTCCTATGCCATAACCAGATCTCATCATGTTTGCTTATATGACACTCTTATCTATCTTCTTTCAGCACATATACATTATTATACGTCCTTATGCCTTTAGTCACCAATTGTCCTGAATTTACAGACTTTATCTTACAATCTTTGGATGTGAACACCACTTCACATCCTCTATCACACATTTGAATTACACTGAGCAAATTATGTTTCATCCCATATACAAGTAGTACATCCTGGGCTTTTCCTTTGTCATTACTTAAACTCACCATCCCTTTACCATTGATTTCACCTGGTTCATCATTTCCAAAAGTCACATTTCCTATTTTTCCTTTACTTATATACATAAACTTATCCTTGTCTCTAGTCATGTGCTTAGAACATCCACTGTATATATACCAGGGGTCTTTTTTTTTTTGAGCTGAAAGTACTAGACCACAATTTTCACTATCTTTCTTTTTCCATGTGATGACATTTTTAGCTAAGGGTTTTATCTTTGTCTCTATTTTGTAATTCTTCAGATGGCAGTTTGAAGATTTGTGGATGAAGTTATGACAGTTATAACATTTGAGCTGATTGTTCAGTAGGTCAAAGTGATTGGTGCTACATTGTCTATTCATTAGCTTCTTAGTTCTATGTTGTAAAGATTTTTTATTTCTTGACCTCCTCAATTGCATGTCTCTAAACTTAATTTGACAATTTGCAATCTTATGACCAAAATTAGAACACTAAAAGCAGTAACCATAGAATAAATTTTGGTACCTGAAGGGTGGCCTTCTTCGGCAATTGTTGCTCCATCTTCTGACCTATTTGTTTTTTATCAGGGATCATCTTGTCTTTATTAGATTTTGGTGACAGAGTACTCTCATGGTCTGATTATCTGCTGACTTGGAACTTGATCATCTTTACTGGCTCTTTTCTTTCTGTCTCTTTGATACTTGAACCACTTACATATCCTAAGCCAGTCTTCAACAAAGGAGATCTTTGTTTGTTCATAATGTAATTTAGTTCTGCTAAGGCTTTAATGCTTAGAATATTTTGGAGATACAATGCTTTAAACTTCTCCATCTATTTTATGGTTTTTACAACCTCTTCTTCCAAGGCTTCACATCTTGCCTTCTTTTCTAATAATTGTTGTTTGAGTATGTCCTCTATCTTATTTTCCTCTTCTAACTCCACCTTTAGCATGGAAAAGTATTCATCGGGTTTTTTAGCATTCTTTTCAAACTGCATCAACAACTGTTTTTGTTTTCTCTTCTTGAGTCTGAGTCTGTCAATCTCTTCTAAGGAATTGATTAGTTCACCTTCCATATCAACCACGGCTTCTTCATCATTAACATCAATTACTGTGTTTTTATTATCATAATCCTCTTTGGCCATAAGCACAAAGTCATTAACCTTATCTTCACAGGAAGAGTCACTATATGTGTCTTCTGAAGAGTCATCATTGTTTAAACATAAACTTTTCTTTTTACCAAATCTCTTGGGTTTGTACTTCTTTTCACCTTCAGAATTATGATCATGCTTCTTGTGTGGACACTTAGATGAAAAGTGACATATCTTTCCACAGTTAGAACACTTGAAGGGAAACTTGCATTGATACTTGTCTGATCCTTTATTTAGTCTTCTCACAAATTTTACTTCAATTTCATCAAGCTCATATTCCTCATTCTTATCTTCTTTAAAAGAAGCTTCTCTAGTGTTGGATTGATATTTACCTATCCTCATTTCATATGCAGTCAACGTTCCTAGAAGTTGATAAAAATCCAAAGATTTTAGATCATTAAGTTCTTCTATAGCAGAGACCTTTGGGTTGAACCTATCTGGCAGAGATCTCAAAAATTTTTGAACTAAAGAGGATTCCTCAATTTTTTCACCAAGATCTTTCATTGCATTTACTAGTTCTTCAACTCTCAGAAAGTACTTCGCAATAGTTTCATCTTCTTTCATTTGTAGTTGTTCAAACTGTATTCTGTAGGTTTGAAGATTGGCATCATTTACCTTCTCATTACCTTCATAACTACTAATGAGTTTGTCCCACATGTCTTTGGCAGTTTCTAAGTGCATAAATTTTAGTAATTTTGCTTTTGCAAGCCCACTCAAAATAGCATTCATAGACTTAGAGTTGAAGATGAATTCTAGCTTGTCATCCTTATTAGCTAGTACAACTGGCTTTACATAACCAGTCTCTACCACATCCCAGACATCTACACCAAAATCCATTATGTAGGTCCTCATCCTAACTTTCCAGAAGGAAAAGTGTTGATTAAGGTTGGTTGTCATTGATGTCAACCCTTGAAGAAAGACCCATAGCACAAAGGTTTAGGTAATGGAACCAATAGTGTTTGATGTAAATATGACTCATTATTGTTTTTTCATGGTTGATAAGAAGTAAATATGGATGAACTCCAAAGTGGTCCCCTTATGGTGAAATCCCTCACGGGAAGATGCTTTGTGCAGTAAGGGAACCCATGCTTAATTATGGAATAATGAGATTAAGGAAAGTGAATTTGTTAGGGAAAATATCCTATATGGATATTTCTTGTCATTTCATTTCCGGTGGTATGTGGAATGTCACATAATTCCTCACGGTTAGAGAGTTATGGCCATGAGAAGTTGGAGACCCCAAGTTTGGGTAATGGACCCAAGTTTGTTTGATGGATAATGGTATGAGTTATGATATATTTTCAGATTATACTATTCTATATGGATATTACATGTCATGTCATTTTTTTTGGTATGTAGAACGTCACATAACTCCTCACTGTTTGAGAGTTATGGCCTTACGAAGTTGGAGGACCCTCATATGTCATCTAGAAGCCCCAAAAGGTCAAAGTAATCAAAGCGGTTTAAGAGATTTTAAAAGGTAAATAATAAAGTGAAGTGATGATTGTATTATAATTCAAAGTGAATACAAAATAAATTATTTCAATAATAATTTGAATGGAGAAATTAGAAGTGGACAAAACCCTAAAATAAGGAGAGTGGGACCAAGTGACCTAGAAGATGTTTTTAAGGAAGCTACTTGGAGAGCATAAATAAGAGGAAAGGCTCTCTCATTTGAATCACACTTGAGAATATTGAATATCTATAGGTTTCTGAGGTATACAAATAATATCTAAGCCGAAATTCGGAGGAAAGTGAAGAAAAGAAGGCCGAAATGCAAGGAAGGATAAATTCTTTTGATGGTGCTTTCTAAGGTATGTTATTTTCAGGTCATCTCACCACTTTCCCTATAAATTTTTTTCTATAATGATTCAGATCTTGAAATTGCTATGAAAGTGAGAAAACATATCCAAGTATCTGTGGTTAACAATTTAGTTTGTGGGTCGTTGTATTTTGGGAGTTACACTTTATGGAAAATAGGGTTTGTGGTCAGTCCTGAAACTAGTCAAAATCAGGTGTTTCGAGTAAAAAAGTCATAACTTATTCATAACATATCCAAATTTAGTGAGAATAGATGTGTTGGTTAGGGTACATTCTGTAGTATTATTTTTAATATTTTTATATCATTTCATCAAATATTTTGTGTGGGGCACGCTCTACAAGGTCGCTCTCTAGAATAAGCCAGAATTCAGCAAGGTATGCCATTTTTTCTATAACTCCTTTTCTGAGAGGTTCCAAGTAGTGCCACTTGGAGGAATTGTATAAAACACATTGAAAAATATTGTATATAATTTTTAGATATTTATACATTACAGGTTCAAAGTTATGATTACTTCAAGTTAGGGTTGTTGACTAATCCAAAACGAGGCATGTGAGACTAAAGAAAAGTTTGATGAAAATGTTAGTCTCTTATTTTTAAAGTTACGAAAGGTTTGCAGAAATGTAATCATATACACCAAGTCTATTACAGAGCTACAAATCATATTTGATTGATGAAATTGATGAGGGCTTTTGGTTGTGGCACATGTTGAATACATGGTTGAGACAAGTAGTTGATGAGTTGAGACATACATAAAGTGTATAGTTTATGATGTTGGTACATATAGATGATTCATAGTTGATGAGTAGTTGACACATGATTGGAACATACTTGGTACATGGTTGGATGCACTTTTTTATGGTACAGGTTGATTATAGGTTGGTGCATGGTTGATGCACTTGTTTATGGTATAGGTTGATTACAGGTTGGTGCATGGTTGATGCACTTGTTTATGGTACAGGTTGATTACAGGTTGATGCATGGTTGATGCATGGTTC
>ML785089.1:233682-246159 GCA_009831015.1 Picea engelmannii | reverse complement strand
TGGGTTTTCAGGAATAAATTGAATGAAGATGGGCAGGTTACAAGGAACAAAGCTAGATTGGTATGTAAAGGATATGCACAGATTGAAGGAATCAACTTTGAAGAGACATATGCCCCAGTTGCCAGAATGGAAGCAATCCATTTACTTTTATCTTATGCATGCTCCAAAAATGTTAAAGTATATCAGATGGACGTAAAATCAACTTTTCTGAATGGGGAACTTGAAGAAGAAGTCTACATTGAACAACTAGAAGGATTTCATTTGTCAGAGAACATAGACTATGTGTGTAAATTAAATAAGGCCTTGTATGGTCTAAAACAGACTCCTAGAGTATGGTACTCCAGACTAGATAAGTATCTGCAGCAGGCAAGGTTCAGAAAAGGAAGTGCAAACAACAACCTCTACATCAAGGTAAGTCAAGGTAATATTTTATTAATTGAAGTTTATGTTGATGATATTATTTTTGGTAGTGATGATGACAGGTTAAGCTAGAAATTTGCAAAGAACATGCAGAGTGAATTTGAAATGTCATTACTTGGAGAACTATCCTTCTTTCTGGGACTTCAGATACGTCAAAGAAACCAAGGAATTTTTATTTCTCAAACCAAGTATATCAAAGAAATGATAAAGAGGTTTGGAATGGAAGATTGCAAACCAATTATCACTCCCATGCAAACCAGTTGTAAGTTGAGCAAAGATGATGAATCGAATTCTATAGATCAGAGGAAATATAGGTCAATGATTGGCAGCCTACTATATGTGACAACATCCAAACCAGATGTAATGCTGGTAGTTGGACAGGTGGCACGATTTCAAGCAGCACCAAAGGAATCACATATATTAGCAGTAAAGAGGATCTTCATATATGTCAAAGTGATAGTGTGACAGTGGTTCCATCATTCTACCTCTACTTCAGGGTGGCAGGATGGAGCAAGGACAGGTGGTTGTAGCCACCTTCTGGTTGTAGCCAGAGAACATTGGGGGTTGTAGCCTCCTTCTGGTTGTAGCTAGAGATTTAGGGAGTTGGAGATTCCATCAGGTTGTAGCCTGAGAAACTAGGGGGTTGGAGCCTCCTTCCAGTTGCAGCTGGAAGACAAAGGAATTTGGTGCTTCCAATGAATGTAATTCTTCAAGACATATAAGAAAAATCATTCCATGGTTTTCTCCCGATTTGGGTTTCCACGTAAAACACTGGTGTACTATGTATGTGTGTGATTATTTATTTATTATTGCTCATTATTGGATAATAATTCTACATTGATATAACATTTGAAGAAAAGGATTATAATTACGTTATTACTCATTCACCCCCCCTCTCAGTAATCCAACACAAAGTTTGTTCCATTGAACAGAGGGGCCTTACTAGTTGAAGTTCCTTCATGGCTTGACATGTTTAAGCTTACCTATCTACCTTTAAATAAAAGGAACCAACTCTGATACCAATTGTTGGACAAATGAGAGGGGGGGTGAATCAGTTGTTACTGAGCTTAAACAAATATGCCCATTTTAAACTCTTTACAGAACACTCAATGTTGATCACAATAATGCAAAAATGTAAGCAATAGAATATTCAACATCAATCACACACATGAAATATATAGAGACAAATATTTCCCGAGGAAACCCATAAAGGGAAAAACCTCTTCTTGATATGATAAGAAATATTTATTTTTTGTACATTATCATTCTTATGAGCTCCAAATCCTCTTGAGGCTACAACCTCTATTTTATAAGAAGCAACTTTTTGAGAGCACCAACCCTCTGGTTTCTCTAGCACCCACTAGAAGGAAGTACCAACACCCTGAGTGTTCCAACACCAACTGGATAGAAGCACCAACTTCGAGTCACATAGGAAACAACCTATATAACAGAGAACAATAGTTCTCCCTTGTACCACCCTGCCAACCTAGTTTTTCTAGCTGCAACCAGATGGAAGCTACAACTCCCTGTGTTCAAGCACCTACTTGAAACTCTAAGGACACTAATCCTCCCTAGCACCTCCCTACCACCCTGAAATATAAATATTTTCTTTTTATAACTTTATCACAGTGATACAACATTTATCTATGGATTACCAGTCTCATCACGATTCTTCTACACTGCTCTGCTCTGCCTGCATGAGTGTCTCTCTGCTCGCATGAATCACTCTCAACAACAACACACATATCTTCTTTGTTCTGCATTTTTATACTCTTTCTGCACCTTCTGCATACTTCATTACGTGCCTCTTCACTGCATCACAGCTCTCCCTACAGGTCGTTCACTTCATCTCATCCTCACGACTGCATAACTAACTTGCAGTACCCTTTCACTTCTCTATTCTGCATGTTTTTGTCACGTTGAGTCCTTTGCTTGATCATCATCACAACTCTTCATCTTCTCTGGCAATTATACTCAGTGTGTTCATAATCTGTAGGCCTTATGCTCAGATTCCTTAGCTTCTCTAGCTATCGAAACTCTTCATCTTCTCTGTCATTTACAGCCAGTCAATTATGGATTCTTTGGCTTCTAAGCCCATTCCTTCTCGTGACCACTGGTGGTGACAAAACGCTTATTCAAAAGGCACTTCCCAATTTCTATCTAGTGAGAGTTGGCTCCATTTCACAATATTACCTTGGGCTATGAGATTCATGTGACCACACGATTGTGGGCGCATCCATAGGCAGTTTGAGGGAAACCCACTTTTCACCCCACAATTCACTACGAGCTCCACGTGTCCTTTCTCCAAAATCGTGGTCTCGATTGCGGCCCGCTTACGAAAAATTAAGGCCCAAGCATGTTCTAGCCTTGTAATGGAGCATGACCATCGATCTCATGATCTTGACAGTGCTCTTGAATGGACCATTTAGATATATCCTCTCAATTATGTGGACCAGATCTCTCCTTCCTCCATCAACGACTGAGGTCAAATCGTGACCTCGCGTGTTGGGTGTTTGAACATGAGCCAACCCTGACTCTTCCAAATACCGATATCTGAAATAATTTGTGTCATATCAATGGTCCATGATCCTCTATGATATGATGGCCCAGATATCGTCGGGACATCGGGTTTCGCAAATTTGGAGGACTACTCACCTCCCTTCTCCTGACTTCCAATTTTTCGAAACCTACTCCAGATCAACGACCCACATCCCTCTATGATCCAACAGTTGTGATCAAATCGTGACCTCACCTATCGAGTGTTTGAACGTGATCCAACCCTGACTCTTCCAACTCCTGATGTCTGAAATACTCTAGATCAACAGCCCACGACATTCCTCGATCCAACGACTGTCCTTCACTATGGGACTTCAGCCTTCAGCAATCTCAAACCTTTCTTCTTCGCATTTTCCCAAAGAAGTTTCACCTAGAGTTCTCGATCCATTGACACATATCCTACTACACAATCAATGATCAAGAATACACCCGAAGTGATCTTCAGATCAGACGAATCGTATCAACTTCAGGTTTTCGACATTCGGGACTTTGGGTCTTTGGGAAAGTATTAGTGGTAAAACTCCTGAAGTAAAACTCCTGAAGTGACGTAACTTCTTAAGTTAGTCGATGATGTGTCATGAGTTGAGAAGCTACCATGTGTCACTTGAATTTGTGATTTACATGTACCTAAAATGCCAAATCAAATTTACACTTGTCATTGTCTGATTGCACCACATGTCCTTGCTAACATGGTCTGCCACATGTCCTTAAGGACGAGAGTTGTTGAAGTAATCTGCTGAAATAGATCTCTCTGATCTAATGGTCATTTTCTGATCTCCATATACGACGATCCTTATTCATTTTGGATTTCCTGGCTTCAAGTTTTTCAAATCTCAACTTTCAGGAGCGTAACCTCCTCACATCTCTATATCCGAAGTGAATGTTTTTCGTTCGATCAGGATCTTGGATCGATGGCTCGATCTTTCTGTGATGCAACTTTGCTAGCTTATCCTATCCTTCCACTTGAAATTGATCCAATGGCTGATGGAACTTAGCATTCTGGAGATTTCAAATCTCAAAATTTTCTAAGTGTAAACTCCTAGCATCTTTAGACCCGAACTAAACGTTGTTCATTGAACCTATTCTCATATCGATGGCTCGATCTTTCTGCGCATTCCTCTTATTTGGACATTGATTCGATGGCCACTATCACTCCTCCTCCCGACTTGGAAGAATTTCTAAGTGTCAAATTCCTTGACCTTTGATCCTTCTGTGAGTCCTAATGACTTGGACCTCCTCTACACTTCTGGAAACTGCTATCTCTTCTGAGCTTTCTTGTCTTTGCATAATGTTCTCTTATGTTCTTGCCATCAATGAAAAGAAAATTCTACCTATAAATATGCCAACAGTTACAATGAGGCTCCAAAGGCCTTTTTAACATAGTAAAATCCAAATCCCTAACCCCGGAATATGAAAATTCAAAAGGTTTGTGGGCCTCGATGGGGGTAGTTGATACATCAACTTCTTGGGGGCATAAGTTTTTCATATGATCTTCGTTTGGGGCACTCGATACACCATTGGAAAGGTCTAACTGAGAAGAGAATTTTTTTAGATGGGCTTAGGTGGGTGCCATTGGCGGGAACTTGGGCCTCAAATCCCCAAAAAATGTCATTTAGGGCCTCAAAACGACCCCGAAAGTTTGGAACCCGAAAAACTTCCAAAAACCTGCCAAGATGGAAAACTGTTTTTCAGGCCCATGGAATAGGTGGGTGGCCACCGATATCCACCTAGATCATACATGGAGAAATATATTTCACAAAGTTGGATCTCCGTTTGAGGATATCATAAGATTAGAATGAAGGAATAAGATATCCCCAAAAAAACATTATGAACTCATGAAGGCCATTATGAATTTTTGGTCATGCCTTTTGGCCTTACAACTGCACCTTCCACATTCCAAGGGTTGATGAATTCCATTTTCAAGCCCTTCCTCCAAAAAAATTTGTTAGTATTTTTTGATGATATACTAATCTATAGCAATTCTTTGAAGGATCATGTGCGACATGTTGACAAGGTGCTACAACTACTAAAGGAATAACAACTATATGCCAAACCATCCAAATGTTTCTTTGGGGTGAAGGAGGTAGAGTATTTGGGTCATATTGTATCTCATGAAGGTGTCAAGTTATACCCTAACAATATTAAGGCCATGATGGACTGGTTAATTCCCAAAACATTGAATAATATTAGAGGATTTTTGGGTTTGACAGGTTACTACCGCAAGTTTGTCTGAAACTATGGAAGAATAGAAACACCTTTAACGACATTAACTAAGAAGGATGCATTTTCATGGACTCCATAGGAAACTCAAGCTTTTGAACAACTTAAAGAGGTGATGTGCAAAGATCATGTCTTGACCACACCAGACTTCACAAAAACCTTTGTTGTGGAAAGTGATGCCTCGAGAAATAGCATTTGTGTTGTTATAATGCAAGAAGGAAGACCCCTTGCTTTTGAAAGTCGGCCACTCAAGGGAAATGGCTTACACAAACCCAATTATGAGAAGGAAATGATGGAACTACTACATGCATTGAAGAAATGGTGCCCTTACCTAATAGGTAGGCACTTCAAGGTCAAAACAGATCATGATAGTCTTAAATACTTCTTGGAACAAAGACTGTCTTTAGAAGAACAACAAAAATGGGTGACCAAGATATTGGGTTATGATTTTGAAATCATCTATAAAAAAAGGGAAGAAAAATGTTGTGGCAGATGCACTCTCAAGAAAGGATGAAGAATTTGAGGCCTTTCTTTGTTCTATCTCGATCATCCAACCCAATTGGATAATAGAAGCAAGGGGTGAATGGAAGAATGATGAAAACGTGTGGACTCTCATTCAAAGGTTGCAGTAGGATTCCAGTGCATCAAATACATTTACATGGAACAATGATTCACTATGGTACAAATATCTCTTGTATTTATGTAAGAACTCCTAACTCAAACAAAAGGTACTATTGGAATTGCACACCTCTCCAGTAGGAGGGAACTCAGGATTTTTGAAAACCTACAATAGGGTCAAGAAGGAATTTTTTTGGGATGGCCTTAAAACTGATGTTCAAAGGTTTGGGGCAGAATGTTTAGTTTTCCAACAAAATAGGTGGAAAAAATTAATATCTCGGGTCTTTTACAACCATTAGCCATCCCAAGTCAGCATTGGGAGGCAGTTTCCATGGATTTCATCACAGGTTTACCGAAGTCTGAAGGAAAGAGTGTCATAATGATGATTGTTGATAGACTGACCAAGTACGCACACTTTTGTGCACTCTCTCATCCCTTCAAATCTAGTACAATTGCCACCGCATTCATTGATTCAAATTTATGTAGGAACACAATGAAATATAGAAATACACATAAACACAGAGATGCAGCGGAAATAAGACTTCATTTCATTAATAACAAATGACTGAAATATGCTTCAAACAGAATGGAAATAAACTAGCTAGGGCACTGGTAGCTTATCTCTGAGAAGAGATGTGGCGGATACTGACCTTTGAACTATGTTACAATGAGGCTCGAAGGCCTATTATTATTAAGAAACAATGGAAAACCCTAAACATCCAAAGACCTAACCATAGGAGATGAAACGCCAAGACTATGGGCCCCGTTTGGGTAAGTTGGTACATCAACTTCCCGGGGACATAACTTTGGCTTACGATCTTTGTTTGACGCGTTCTATACCTCGTTAGAAATATATATTCGAGGAATGAAAATTTTGGGTGAGAAACATTATCTATAATCCATGTTGCTCTCCGTTTTCCCAAAAAACGTCGTTTAAGGCCTCAAAACGGCTCTAGAAGTTCAGGACCCGAAAAACTGCTAAAAATAGTAAACTGTGCGGAAACTGAAAAACTGAAAGAAGCAATGGTGGGGGTCCAAGTGGAATAGGTAGGTGGCCACCAATATCCACCTGGATCATTCCTCCCCCCTTAGGAAGCAATGGTCCCCATTGCGTTGATTTCCTCCATGAGATGAGGAAACTTTTATTGAACTTGGTCCCTGGTGAGCCATTTGCCTTGGTGAAGGAGTTGGCCTGCTTTGACAACTCGATATATCGGTATCCTTTGTTTTCAGGTGTGATTGATCTATGTATCCATGATCTGATCAGTTCTGGCTTGTTCCATGCAGTCTGGATTTAACTCTGTTGGTGTGAGTTGTTATGCCATGTCAGATGTGTCTAGTATAGGTGGAAAGTAGGGTCGAAGGCAGTCCACATTGAACACTGGGTGTAGACCAAGGAATGGTGGAATGTTGAGCTCAAAGTCATTTTCCCCTATAGCCTTGGTGAGGGTGTACTGCCCATATCGGAGCAGACAAAGCTTGCGGTGGGGTCCAGCGAGGTGCTCCTTTTGCAAATGCAGCCACACTTTATCGCCCACTTGGAAGTTGTGTGGCAAACGATGTTGATCATGTCGCTGCTTGTACTTAGCATTGGCTCTATCCAAGATGTCATGAACCTGTTGGTGGATGTGTTGAATGTGCTCAATGAAGTTCTTTTCCTTATTCGCCTCAGACTGGACATGAGTTGGATCTTCCTGAGTAGCCACAAATGGCATGGCTATGTCAATGGGACATAGTGGCTGGAATCCCAAGCCCACTTGAAAGAGGCTATGGCTGGTTGAGCTATGGAGAGCCCAGTTGTAGCTATGTTGTACATAGGGGAGGCTCTCATCCCATGTGCGTGGATTATTTGAATTTTACATGCGCAGAATGTGTACGATCATCTAGTTGACGACCTCTGTCTGGCCATCAGTTTGCGGATGGAAAGTTGTGGAATTGGTGAGCTTAGTGTCCAACATCGACCAAAGGCTGGACCAAAATGTACTGAGGAACCTACTGTCCTGATCTGAGATGATAGACTGTGGGATCCCAAAGTGTCCCCACACTCATTCAAAGAAGAGTTTAGCAGTGGCTTCTGCTGTGATATTCTTCTTGTAGGCCATCATAATGGACATCTTCGAGAATCGGTCAACGACCACAAAAACACAGTCATTTCCATTCTTAGTAGAAGGAAGGCCCAACATGTAATCCATAGATATGGATTCCCAAGGTCGACTGGGGGTAGTAAGCGGAGTATAGAGGCCTTGCTTCTTGATGGTTAGTTTGACAATGGCACAAGCAGTGCAGGACTTGATGTACTTCCCGACATCTTGTCGAAGGTTTGGCCAATAGAAATACTTTTGCAGTACTACCACGGTTTTCTCGACCCCAAAATGCCCAGCAACCCGACTGTAGTGCGCCTCCCAAATCATCTTGGCATGCTCGCTTGAAGGAACACAAAGATGTCCCAGGTGACAATGTAGGGCATCCTAGAGGTGAAAATTGAGAACTTTCTTACCCTCCAAGAGTGTATTGTATGTGTGGTTGAATTCTGGATCACTTGTGTAGAGAAGCGGCCAATCGGAAGTCTCGTGCCCACAAGAGTTGAGCACAGTGGTTAGCGCCATGATGGATGGTCGACTAAGGCAGTCTGTAGCATTATTGGTGCTTCCTATTTTGTACTTAATGTTCAAATGAAACTGTTGCAGGTATGTGTACCACTTCTAATGGTGATCGTTCTGCAACTTCCCTTGTGTCTGTATGAACTACAGGGGTCGGTGGTCTGTGTGGATGACGGTTTCCTTTCCCAAAATGTAATGCTTCCATTGCTGACAAGCCTGCACAATGGAATACATTTCTTTGTCATAAGTGGGATACTTCTGGACTGTGTCGGAAAGTGTCTCACTATGATATGCCACCGGATGCCCATGTTGAGTAAGGACTGCCCCAATAGCATAGTCAGAGGCATCTGTCTCGATCTCAAATGGTTGTTGCAAGTCTGGTAATGTGAGCACTGGTGCAGATCAGAGGCGATGCTTCAACTCCCTGAATGCCTGATGTTGAGATTCAGACCAAAATATTTTTTCTTTAGCTCCTCCCTTGGTGACTTGACTCAAGGGCCAAGTGATATGAGAGAATCCCAACACAAACCTACAGTAGAAATTGGCAAGACCTAAAAAGATGTGGAGCTCTGTTAGGGTGGTTGGGGCTGGCCAATCCTGAATGACTTGGATCTTTGCTGGATCCACATGCACCCCCCACTCATCAATAATGTATCCTAGATACTGAACCTGGGTTATGCCAAAAGTACATTTCTCCAAACTGGCACACAACTTGTGTTGCCGCAGTGTTTGGAGGACCTATCGGATGTGGTGGAGGTGCTCTTCCCAAGTCTGGTTGAAGATAAGAATGTCATCCAAGTACACCACTACAAATGAATTGGTGAATGGCTGCAGGATGTCATCCATTAGCCTCATGAAGGTTGTAGGGGCATTCGTAAACCCGAAAGGCATGACCAACCATTCGAAAAGGCCCTCCTTAGATTTGAATGTAGTCTTCCACACATCAGAGGGTTCGATTGGTACCTGGTGATACCTAGACTTCAAGTCGATCTTGCTGAAATATTTTTCCCCCTTGAGTTGGTCCAGAAGGTCATCAATCCATGGGATCGGGTACCTATTCCAGACAGTGATCTTGTTCAGTTCTCAATAGTCAATGCAGAGTCTCCAAGTCCCATCCTTCTTCTACACCAATATGATTGGGCTCCCATAGGGCGATGAACTCGGCCGGATGTGACCTTTCTGCAACAACTCCTGAATCTGCCTCTTGATTTCTTCATTCTCCAGGACAGAGTGTCGGTAGATGGGTCCATTGGGCAACGACGCACCTGGCGTCAGATCGATGGGGTGCTTGACCTGGTAGTGTAGAGGCACCCCTGCAGAAGAGGTGAAGATGTCCTCGTACTCCTCCATGACCTTATCCATCTATTGTTTTCATGCAGCGGGGCCTTGTCTGGAGGTCATGGACACAATCTTCCTCTTTCCCTAAGGGCGGATCATCAAGAAAAAAAAATTCTTGGTTTTGGAAAT
This sequence comes from Picea engelmannii, assembly GCA_009831015.1. Taxonomy (NCBI): domain Eukaryota; kingdom Viridiplantae; phylum Streptophyta; class Pinopsida; order Pinales; family Pinaceae; genus Picea; species Picea engelmannii. The sequence continues at coordinate 236,278 of ML785089.1, read as the reverse complement.
GAGCTTACTGCATTGTTTTGCAGTAACCAAAGAGATGGTGGTAGGCGGTGCTATCTCTAGTATCCTGTACAACTTATTGCCCAAAGTGATAATAACAGCATGAGGCCTGGACTCATACACAGCATGTCACTTCCACAAGTACAGTTGGCCTAATAATACATCAGAAACATCAAGAGGAGAAATGTCACATAATACCTCATCCCTGAAGGGCTTGATGTTGTAGGGAAGGCGAAATTGTTGACTGACGCAGAGGGCCCGTCCTTGGTGCAACCACCCGACGGTGTATGGTTGTGGGTGTGATGTGGTTGGCAAGCCCAGCTGCTTCATGACCTCTACCGAGATGAGGTTCTTCTAGCTCCATCTNAATGAACTGCAACGGAGAACCCTTTACCCACATCTTGGAATGGAAGAGACGCTCTGCCTCCTTTGGATCTTCTGGTTCCTCCTTCTGGATCTTCATGGTGGAAACGACGGCGTTGGGATCCACATCGATAATCTTCTTCCCCCTATCATTCCCCTTGTCAGGTTCTGATTCAGATTCATAGCATGCATCTGATTTAGAATCCTTCAACTCGGCTACCAGTGACTGCTTGGCCCGACACTCACTTGTGTTGTGAGTGAAGATCTTATGGAACTCACACCACTTCCCTGTGTCCTTTTTTGGCTTTGTGGCATTGTTCTTTGCTTGTAGCTTTGGTGGGTTGTCCTGGGATGCCCCACCTTGGCTTGGTCCTTTGTTTTGCAGTTTGGGAGTACCTTTCCCTTGCTTCTGATTTGCAAACCCAAAGTCTCGCTTCTTCTGTTTGAACTTCTGCTCAATCTTGGCAGCATATCGGTATGCCACACCAAGTGAGGATATGTCGAGGAACTCCATTTCCTTCTGAATGTATCTGTGCAGACAACTGCGGTACTTTAACACCAAATGTTTCTCTGAATCTTTGATACCCAACTTTGTGCGTAGGGTATGAAATAGATTCGTCATCTCATTCACATCTTGGTCCCTTTGTTGCCGCAACATAGTCCATTGTATGTATTTGTCTTCATATCTCCCCACGAGATAATATTGTTCCTTGATGGCATCTCAGAAAGAATTCCAAGTGGGTGTGGCCGAGAACAAAGAGGGTTCTCCCTCACCCTCTTGCTTCGAGTAGGTTTCCCACTAGTCCTTGACATGGGGGGCAGCTTTGAGGAGTGCGGAAATAATCTTTTCTCGGTCGAAAAAGTCATGAACCGAGAAATATCCTTCTAACAGATTCAACCATCTATCTACGGCATCTGCATCTATTTGGCCGTCAAATATGGGAATGTTAAAGTTTACTTGTACCTTAAAAGGAGTGGCGCCTCCAGAGTGGCTTCTGGATGTCGATGCGCTGCCAGTCGGAATACGTTGAAGAATCTAGGAAAAGTTGTCCATCATCGCGTTCCTTTGTTTCTCGAGGGCCTCCTCAAGCAAAATTTTGATAGGATCTCCTTCTCCCTCATATTTCTTTTCTTCCCCCATGGGCGGTCATCAGGGTTTACGAGGTTGATCTTGCAAAGGTTCAACCAGATCGAGCCCCAACTCCTTATACCCCGATCTCGTTGGGGACATGCAAAGAAGGATCGAGAATGAGAAGATCGCTCTGATACCACTGATCCGTATTTATGTAGGAACACAATGAAATATAGAAATACACATAAACACAGAGATGCAGTGAAAATAAGACTTCATTTCATTAATAACAAATGACTGAAATATGCTTACAGACAGAATGGAAATAAACTAGGTAGGGCGCTGGTAGCTTATCTCTGAGAAGAGATGTGGTGGCTACTGGCATTTGAACTATGTTACAATGAGGTTCAAAGGCCTATTATTATTGAGAAACAATGGAAAACCCTAAACATCCAAAGACCTAACCCTAGGATATGAAACTCCAAGACTATGGGCCCCGTTTGGGTAAGTTGGTACATCAACTTCCTGGGGACGTAACTTTGGCATACAATCTTCATTTGACATGTTTTATACCTCGTTAGAAATATCTATTCGAGGAATACAACTTTTGGGTGAGAAAAATGTTCTATGATGCATTTTGCTCCTTATTTTCCGAAAAAAAAACGATGTTTAAGGCCTCAAAACGGCTCCGGAAGTTCAGGACCCGAAAAACTGCTAAAAATAGTAAACTATGCGGAAACTGAAAAACTGAAAGAAGCAATGGTGGGGGTCCAAGTGGAATAGGTGGGTGGCCACCAATATCCACCTGGATCATTCATGGAGACAGTTCAAAATCTACATGGAAGCCCAAAGATTATTGTAAGTGACAAAGATCCCATCTTCACTAGACATTTTTGGACATAATTATTTTCTTGTTTGGATACTAAATTGGCTCATATATCATCCTATCATCCTCAATCTGATGGACAAACTGAGATAGTGAAAAAATGTTTAGATGGATACCTCCACTTCTTTGTCTCTAATAAACAAACACAATGGTTCAAATGGTTTCCCTTGGAAGAATGGTGGTATAACACTTCCTTTCATACTGCAACAAAAATGACACCATTTATGGAACTCTATGGATACCACCCTCCTTCCATCACTTCTTCTCTAAAATAAAAA
>ML785089.1:221988-233632 GCA_009831015.1 Picea engelmannii | reverse complement strand
ACAAAAATGACACCATTTATGGAACTCTATGGATACCACCCTCCTTCCATCACTTCTTCTCTAAAATAAAAATCTAAGGTTCAAGCAGTGGAAGATCACATCAAGCATCAACAACAAGTTCTCCAAATATTAAAGGACAACCTGACCATGGCACATAATCGCATGAAACAACAAGCAGATGAACATCATAGTTAAAGAATTTTTGAAGTAGGGGATTGGGTGTTTTTAAGACTACAACCATACAAATAGATGTCCCTCAATAAAGCCAAGAAGGATAATAAATTATCACCAAAGTACTATGGCCCTTATAATGTGTTGCAAAATATTAGTACTATGGCATACAAATTGGAGTTTACTGCATCTTCATGAGTACACCCAGTTTTCCATGTTTCATGCTTAAAGAAGGTTATAGGTGACAAGATCCCAGTTCAAACTATATTGCCAGAACTTGACGAGGAAGGAAAAATCATATTGGAGCCTGAAGCTATCACTGACACAAGAATTCTCCATCTAATGAATAGATCCATTTCAGAGTATCTCATTAAGTGGAGGAAATGATCTATTGAAGATTCCACTTGGGAAGATGCGTATTTTATACAAAAGCATCCAAAATTACTCAAGCGTTGCGGAAAACACTTGTCTGAAGGGGAGGGGCATGTTAATCCCTAAATAGTGTAACATTACCCTTTAATTGGGGCATATTACATTAATAATGTTGTTTTATTTATGTTGGCTTGGGACCATTACTTGTAATTTTACCTCCTAGTCTCCTATATATACCAAGGAGACCTTTTCATTTGGAATCATCTTGTATTTGGAAATTTATGTCGTGTTTAAGGAGGTTTCCCCTTGAAGAGGCTTATTATATGAAATTCTATCTTTTTCAAGGCGTTGAGTACTTATTCTGAGGTTCTTTTTATGCTATTTTGATATTTGGTTCTTAACAGTCTCATCACGATCCAACCTTCTCATTTCCACTAGGTGTTTCTGGGTGGCATTGTCAACATCTGGTCACCACAACAGGGAAGTGACCTTCAACCTCTCCTTATGCTACATTGAAAGAAAATAAAGAAAGAAAGATAAAAGGCAATTGATGGGCTTTAAAAAAGTGCATTGCGGACAAAGGTACCACACACCCTCTACAAAGGCACCCATGAATGAGACACTACAACCCCTTATATATCATGAGACCTTTACCCATTGAGTCTTGACCAAAACACTTCATCCACCTTACATGGCTTAGTGAGAGATCTCTTGGAAACTCTCCTTGACTGAGGGAAAAAACTACCCAATGGGACACCTCGTCAACCCTCCCATATTCAAGCTTGACAAGTCACATAGTGTCTTTGAGCAATTAATTGTTTGATATAGTGATATTTGATGCACATGCTTAGATGGATTATTTATTGATTGTATTCACTTTTCATGATGTTATGACTTGAGATCCTTAGAGGGTATGCTCCTTTGTCTTTGCAGGACCTAGTTGGTGGACAGTTTTGGGAGAACAAGACTAGCTTGGGCTTCCATGGGGATACAATACCACAGGTTCGACGCAAAGGGCCTGCATGCCAGATGAGAAATATCATACTTGGAATGCCTTGATGATGACTTGGACGAAATATCCCAGCCCTCACTTGCCAAATGATTTTCCTAGGAGGGGAAAAACATCCTCTTTTTGAGCTTGACATCATGTGTGTGGGGCTAGGGCATGGTGGTGAGATGATATGCATTTGCAATTGGATTTTTTGTGGTGTTTGAGGCTTTAACCATAAAGGAATACATTTGGATGCATGACAAGTGGCTTTGGGAAGCCTTACTACCCTCCTACATCACCAACGACCTTCTCCTAGTGCCAAAACGTCCCCTAAAGGGGTGACGTCCATGTAAATTAGGGTTTTATTTGTGCAAAAGTGAAATTTTAAATGAATTGTTTAATATTACTTTGTTAAGGGGGAAAGATTAGGGTTGTTGACCCCTAATCTTGTGTTTTACCCCTTAATTTGTGGAAAAGTCACCTTGGTGACATTTTGTATAAATAAGAGATCATAAGATCTCATTTTCACATCTCTCCCTCATTGTGAGAAGTATTGGTCTAAAATTTTCGCTACACTTAGGTCTATTTGTCTCTTGTGCACTTTTATATGGATATCTTGATGAATGGTTGATGGAGGACTCAAGCGCTAGCCTTGGATGATGTTTTTCTAGTTTTTATGGTGGATTATCTTGGCATCTTTCTTGATTTTGGTATGGTATTTTACTCTTATGTTATCATTATTTTCAAGTCAGGGATTGTCGTGCTAGGAGCTAGGTGGGAATTATAAGGGCATACACCCCCACCATAGTCTTCATCATTTTATTGCTTCATCTTATTTATTAAACAAGGGTTTTCTAAGAGAAGTAAAGGGCATACACCCTCTTAACTTAAACCCTAGCTAGAGAAACTTTCCTTGGGAAGTAAAAGGGATTAAACCCCCAAGGAGGTAGATTCTATAGATATTTCTTTATTTGACTCCATTAACCCAATAGAAAAGGCACCAGTCATATATATTTTGCATTGGAGATATAAAATCATTGCCTTGGGAAATGCAAATTTTGATCTTTTGAAAGGTTTCTCGCTTGAAGTTGATTTTCCTCATTGAGAGGAGTCTTCTCCTATTAGGGCATCCTCTCTCTCCCACTACTTTAATTGTTGTTACAAAATTTAACCTAAATCCATTAGGGTTGTAATAACCCTAGCTACTAACACTCTCTTAACTCCTAAACTAACCCTAGACTAGCTCTCTAACTTCACTCACCTAGTCTACTAACTAGGGAGCACCTTTTGGGATAGTTCTTGACACTTTTCCATAGTTGATTTTGCTTCTGCATACCATTGAATTATACAGAAATAAGGCTGCAATTTTCTGCAGAAAATACATGTTATAACAGATTTCTTTATTTAGCCTTAAAGTGTCATTTTTCAGTCATACTTGATTGCCATACTCATTGTTAATATTGTTGATTGCTATTATGCTTTACATGTTCATTTAAATGTATTAATTGCTGGTATAAAATGTCATATATTTCTTCAAATTAGGGACAACGAGATTAACTTGTTGATCCATACTAACATGTATCATTGCAAGTTGGATTTTCTTGTGTCTTGGGAAGGTACAATCATCTGAAAAGGTAATATACCTTTGGGGAAACAATCACTTGACTTACAAGGCATCTCTTCCCACTTTTATTTCCACTTAGACTTTACCTCTAGGGGATTTACTTCTATTTCTCTCCATCTCCGTCTCAATCCCCCTAGGGTCACCGAGATCGCCTCCCTAGAGTGACCTAGTCACTCTTGAAGTGTGGAACCTACATCGAGGTGACATTGGGTGTAGGATTCCCAAGTTGTAGCACTTTCTTTGGGGTTGGGTCGGGATTTTCCCAACCTACAACTTGCACTATAATAGTCCCTCATTCTATGGGAAGAAGGGGTTGAAGGCCCAAATGGATTGATGTTAGGTAAAAGACAAAATCCTATGTATAAACCTTCTAGATGCTTTGCCCAGGGATCACCCAAGAAAGAAATGAAATGATTATATTTGAGTAAAGGGGGGCCCACAATGAAATATGATTAAAAATGATTAAAAGGTTAGTTGAAGGATAGGGGGTCTCATCACGAGCTGACCTATCATGTCCATGAATATCTAGTTGTATGACCTTACCATCATCTGGTCGCCAAGCTAGGGTAATGGCTCTCAATTGCATGGCTGAGAGAAAGTGGGTCTCATCATGAGCAAGCCTTCGCATTGCCACTAGGTGTTTGTGGGTGACATTTTCATTATCTGGACACCATGCCAAGCCATTGGCCTTCAACATTTTCTTAAAATTATGAAAAAATGAAAGAATGGAAAATAATGGGCTTGGAAAAAGTGCATTGTGGATGAAGGTACCACACACCCTCTACAAAGGCACCCATGAATGAGACAATACGACCTCTTGTATGTCATTATCCATATGCCCATTGAGTCTTGACCCCAAACACCTCACCCAATTTGCATGGCTTAGAGAGGGATCTCTTGGAAAATTTCCTTTACCTAGGGAAAGATATACCCAATAGGACACCTCGTTAACCCTCCCATATTCAAGCTTGACAAGTCGCATAATGTCTTTGCGAAAATAATTGTTTGATATAGTGATCTTTGATGCACATGCTTAGGTGGCTTATTTATTGATTGGATTCACTTATCATGATCTTATTACTTGAGATCCTTCGAGGGCGTGCTTATTTTCTTTGAAGAACCTATTTGGTGGACAGTTTTGGAAGAACAAGCCTAGCTTGGGCTTCCATGGGGCTCCAATTCCCCAATTCTCTAGCTACAACCTGAGGGAAGCTCCAACTCCCCAATTCTCTGGCTACAACCAGAAGGAGGCTACAAGCACCTGTCCTTGCCCCATCCAACCTCCCTGATGTATAAGTAGAATGATGGAACCAATATCACACTATCATTGTGAGATATATTGTTGTAAACATGTACCAATCAACATGCACCAAACAACCTGTACCAATAACCTGAACCATGCATCAACCATGCATCAACCTGTACCTCAACCTATAATCAACATGTACCATAAACAAGTGCATCAACCATGCACCAACCTGTACCAAACAAACTATAATCAACCTGTGCCATAAACAAGTGTATCAACCATGCACCAACATGTACCTGTACCATGAACAAGTGCATCAACCATGCACCAAACATGTACAAATAACCTGTCACAACAAGTTCCCCAAATAACCTATCACAACAACATGTCTCATCAATCTTATCAACCAAATCATATCTACTCACCAAGATCAATCACCAAGACAACTCTCAAAGATGTGCATCAACAAAGCATAACACAACAACTCATAATAATCACCAAGATCAATATGTGCTTCTAATAATACAAGTATGCTACATCATCCATAAACCATGTGTCAACAATACTACTAACAAGTACCTCCAACCATGTACCAAGTATGTACCAATCATGTATCAACTACTCATCAACTATGACTCATCAAGATGTACCAACATCATCAACTATACACCTCAGGTATGTGCCAACTCATCAACTACTTGTCTCAACCATGTACCTTAACCAAAATTCCTCATCAATTTCATCATCCAAATATAATTTGTAACTCTGTAATAGACCTGGTGTATATGATCACATACCTTCAAACCTTACTTAACTTTAACAACAAGAGACTAGCATTTTCATCAAACTTTTCTTTAGTCTCACATGACTAGCTTTGGATTAGTCAACAACCCTAACTTGAAATAATAATAACTATGTACCTGTAATAAATAAAGATCTTAAAATGATAAAAAAAAATCTTCAGTGTGCTTTATGCAATTCCTCCAGGTGTTACTACTTGGAACCTCTCACAAAAGGAGTTATAGAAAAAATGATATACCTTGTTGAATTCTGGCTTATTCTAGAGAGCGACCTTGTAGAACGTGACCCACGTGGAATATTTGTTGAATGTATCTGAAAATGTTACACAACATGCTATAGATTGTACTCTAACCAACACATTTTTTCTTACTTAATTTGGATCTGTGATGAAGAAGTTATGATGTTTTTACCCGAAACACATGTTTTAGACTAGTTTCAGGACTAGCCACAAACCCTATATTCCACGGTGTGTAACTCCAAAAATAAAACAATCCACAAGATAAAAATTTTACCATAGATACTTGGATATGTTTCCTCAATATCCTAGCAATTTAATGGTCTAAATCATTCTAGAAAAAAAATTATTGTGAAAATGGTGAGATGACCTATAAATAGCATACCTTAGAAAGCATCATCAAAAGAATTTATTCTCCCTTGAATTCCGACCTTCTTTTATTCACCTTCCCTCTGAAATTCAGCTTAGATATCCTTTGGTTACCTCATTCACCTATATATATTCAATATTCTCAAGTGTGATGTAAAATTAGATAGCCTTCTCTCTTATTTATACTCTCCATCTTTTAGGTCACTTAACCCATTTCTAAGTCACTTAACCTATTTCTAGGTCACTTAACCCATTTCTAGGTCACTTAACCTATTTCTAGGTCACTTAACCCATTTATAGGTCACTTAACCTATTTTCCTCATTTTTAGGGTTAACCACTTCCATAATTAGAAAGTTCTCCATTACTTTATCATTTAAATATTCCTCCTTGACTTTGTCACCTCACTTTATCATTTAAATAATCTTCTTTGATTTTGTCACTTCACTTTATTATTTAAATAATAATTCTTGACTTTGTCACTTGACTTTGTCACTTGACTTTATCAATTAAATAATAATTTCTTCTTTGCAAGCTCTTTGACTTCTTTGACCTTTTGGGGCTTCAAGCCAACATATGAGGGTCCTCCAACTTCGTAAGGCCATAACTCTCAAACCATGAGGAGTTATGTGGCGTTCCACATACCACCATAAATGACATGACATGCATTATCCATCTAGAATAGTATTGAATTCAAATATATCAAAACTCATACTATTATCCATCAAAAAAACTTGGGTCCATTACCCAAACTTGGGTTCTCCAACTTCTCATGGCCATAACTCTCTAACCGTGAGGAGTTATGTGACATTCCACATATCACCAAAAATGGAATGACATGTACTGTCCATATAGAATAGTCTTACCTTCAAATATATTAAAACTCATACTATTATACATGAAACAACCTTGGTTCCATTACCCAAACCTTTGTGCTACCGGAATTCGCTATCGGACTTTCTCCAAGGGTTGACATCAATCTACAATATCACTCTCCAATAGTTGACATCAATGAAAACCAACAATCCATACCAACTATCCATCAACCTAAGCCAACTTTCTGGAAATCTCCCCCTTTAGCATTGATGGCAACACCAACATTGATGGTAACACTTAGTCATGATAACATTCATGTTGATACTCTTTATAAATGTTTTTATCTCTCCCCCTTTGACATCAATGGAAAAGGGTATCTCCCTTTGGGGCTGCTCCCCCTGACTGAACTCTCCTTGGGGTTGCTCCCCATGTCTACGTGCCTTTGATTTTTCTTTGTGTTTATAATCCTCTCATTACTCTCTTTCCCTTCATATGAGTAATATATCCCCCTTTGACAAAGGGTATCACTCTGAAGTCATATCGCTCATTCTTCCCTTATGACAATCGCTCCCCTTGGAAACATGCCTCTATTCTCTTTCTCCAAGCATTTACCTTTACATATGATAAATCTCTCCCCCTTTATCCTATTTATGGTGCTTCCTCGTGTACATCTAAGACATATAAGATAAGCATTCAAAAGCATTCATTTTGGACTAGAAATTACTCCTAGTCTCTGGCGAAGATACTCAAGGGCTTCCCGTGAAAGCGGTTTTGTAAAGATGTATGCCACTTGTTCTTTTGTTCCCACATATTCAACTCTAATGTTCTTCTCTGCAACATGTTCCCATTGAAATGATACTTGATTGGAATGTGCTTCGTCTTGGAGTGCATCACCGGGTTTTTTGAGATATTGATGGAGCTTGTATTATCACAATAGATTGGAATGGGCTCATCATACTCAACCTGTATATCTGTCAAAGTTTGTTTCATCCAAAGAACCTCTGTACAACATGTTGTTGTTGCAATATACTTTGCCTCAGCTGTAGATAGAAATACTGATGATTGTTTCTTTCTTAGCCATGATACTAAACACTCACCCAAGTAAAATGTTGCTCCACTGGTGCTTCACCGATCATCAATACAACCTACCCAATCTGCATATGTGTAGGCAATAAGAGATATATCCTTTCCTTTTGGATACCATAATCCAAACTCTTATGTTCCTTTGAGATATCTGAAAATTCTCTTTACTGCTAATACATGTGATTCCTTTGGTTCTGCTTGAAATTGTGCCACCTGTCCAACTTTATGCATTACATATGGTCTAGATTGTGTATCATATAGTAGGCTACCAATCATTGACCTGTATCGCCTCTAATTTGTAGACTTTGAATAATCATCTTTGCTTAACTTGCAACTAGTTTGCATGGGAGTGATAACTGATTTATAATCTTCCATTCCGAACATCTTTAGCATTTCTCCGATATACTTGGTTTGAGAAATAAAAATTCCTTGGTTGCTTTGACATATCTGAAGTCCCATAAAGAAGGATAGTTCTCCAAGTAATGAAATTTCAAATTCATTTTGCATATCCTTTGCAAATTTCTGGCTTAACCTGACATCATCACTACCAAAAATAATATCATCAACATAAATTTCAATTAATAAAATATTACCTTGAGTTACCTTGATGTAGAGGTTGTTGTCTGCACTTCCTTTCCATAGTTCGTAGGGAGTTTTGTCATTTTTGTTTCTGAGCATTACTTTGTTTTGAATGTGAACTAATGTATGCACTGCATGTGTCCAAAAATTATCTATCAATTTGGAATCCATTAGCATTGTTTGAGCCATTTCCTGTGTAATTATCATCCATTATGATAATGTTCCTTTGTCTCTGAACCAATATATGAATCCATGCTCTCGTCCACTATCATATATCTGTCCAAACCTGCTAAGTTTTCTTACAAATCCATCTCTATCCATATTGTCCAAGACTCTACTTGCGCAAATGTCCATAATGCTAACCCATTTATCACTATACTATCATGAATTCTTGATTAATCTATCAAACTGTACTTCTGCTAACTAATTTCTTTGAATCTGTCTTCTCAAAATCTACAAGTTGCTCGAAGGATGGTTCTTTGGTCTATCACAACTATTGAATAGACTCCCCCTATCTAATATTCATATTACTTGGGAGTCACTAAGACGGATGGCTCGGAACAATTCCTGCTCTAATGTGTATTCATCATCATCTTCATTGGTAGATTCATTATCTCTCTGAGCTCTAACTTCTTTCTGTCTGTGGATTCATCTTTCACTACAATGCCTAAAAGTACAATCTCTTGAACCTGTTCCTTATTTACATGTCTTTCCTTTCTTTTAGTTATTTTCCAAACCTTTTTGTATCTAACATATTTCTTTTTCTTTGTAGAATTTTCTTCATCTTGTTTTATTGTCAATATTGCGATCTCTGGTACCTGGTTTTTGTTCACCTGTTCTTCTTGTTTTCTTATCCATACTTTCTTATATATGATATCATTATTCTCTTTCATGGAAGTATCGATCATGCTTCTACAATCACTGGCTATGTGTCCATAGTTATGACATTTGTAACACTCAATGTTACGTGCGACCACATAGGCACTTCTTTCTTAAACATTTCTTTTATAATCCCTGCAATATGCAACCTTATGTCCAAAGTTAGTACAATAAAAACAATGACCATAAAATAAATTTGCATACCTGGGAGTGAATGATCTTCTTTGTGGCATAGTCCTTTTGAATTTTTTCCTTGATTGATCATGATCATGATTGAAGCTTCTTTGTGGCTTGAACATGGATGGTCTTCTTGAATATGTATCTTCAATAGTTTTCTTAGATTCTGGTTTACCATGATTCCTTCCTTTGAGTACTTCTACATAACTCTTTCTATTTTCTTCATTCTTCTTTTCTAGCAACCTAGAGTGCTTCTCTTCATTGTCTATAACTGATGTGGATGTTTTTGTCTCTTCAACGTTCTTGTTGACCTTGATGACTTTACTTATCAATGTGACAACTTCTTCTTCAAGCTTCTCAACCTCTTCTTCTTCAAGCTTCTCAACCTCTTCTTCTTTCTTCATTATCTGAGACTTCATGACCTCTTATGTTCTCTTTGCTTCTTCAAGTTGGATTTTCAATGTAATTATTTCTCCTTCCAGTCTTCTCTCTTCTTGACCAAACTCTTCCTCAAGTTGGTTTAATTCATTGGTTATTTCCTTGATATGATCCATCAATATATTTTCTCTCTTTTTTGCTTCTTCCTTTTGTGCTTCTATGTTGGCTTCTAAACATTTATTTTGATATTCTAGAGTTCTTCAATTCTTTTGGCCTCTTCTAGTTGAGCTCTTAAATTCTTGATGACCTACTGATCCTTTTCGGAACCTTGAACACTTTCCTTTTGGTTCATCAATTCTTTCTTGGATGACTTGTTTTCTTCTATTTCTTTCTTTAGATATTTAATTGCACTGATCAATTTTTCTCTGTAATCAACTTTTGGTTCTTCATACTCTTCCTCTTATGAATTTGTTTGACATGATGAGCATATTTCTTCTTTTTCTGTATCTACATATTCTTTGGCATTTTTTGAATCTGCGATGGGTGAAGAATATATGTCATGTAACTTATCCCAAAGTTCTTTTGTTGATGAACATTTACCAACCTTTTCTCTTACCAGATTAGGTAATCCTTTCGAGATGAAATCCATTGCTATTTTGTTATTCTTCCTCAACTCCTTCTTGGCTGCAATCTTTTCCCTTTTTGAACTATCATGTCTTGTAACAACTGATAGCCAAATATAATGTCTCTATTCCTGTAAAAATACTTCTGTCCTTATGCTCCACATCTCATACTGAAAACCATTCTGACCATTAAACATTGGTACTCCATTCTCCAAATAATCCATGATCTTCTTCCAGTGGTTAAACTATTTCCTGAAGGAACCAGCTCTGATACCAATTGTTGGATTACTAAGAGGGGGGGTGAATCAGTAATAGAGCAATTTAATCCTTTTTAAACATATAATCCAAGTGTTATATCAATGTATCATTATCATCCAATAAATGCAGAGTAAATAAGCAATGAACAAATAAAAAATCATACACATACACAATACACCAGTGTTTTACATGGAAACCCAAAGCGGGAGAAAACCACGAAATGTTGTTTCTTATATGTCTTGAAGAATTACATTCATTGGAAGCACCAACTTCTTTGTTTTCTTGTGGAAAGTGGAAGGAGGCTCCTGTTGTAGGAAAATCTGCCTGCGGACAAGCAGATCAACCTCTAAGGCTTGACCTTAACCTTAGACAGAAAAATGCTTATCGTGGACACTGACTTCCTTTCAAATCTATCTAAGCCTAATGCATGAGAAGGAAGGATAATAGAAGTACCTTTTAATCGACGTTTGTCCCTGCACGCTCCGAGTTGCGCTCCAATCCTTTTGCTCCTCACTGAGGTCTGTGGACAAAACAAGATACGACCACTTCCTACTCTATTGACATTAGCTTGAAAACAGATCTATCAATGAATGATAAGTTCATGTAACATCAGACACAAACTAGAAAGAAACAGGCCAAGCTTGTCATATTAATGAGAATAACGAAAACAGTGCTTACAATCGTAGATGTGAATGTGACAGCTTCGTCAAATCCTCTTTGTCTAACCCTTGCCTGAAAGATCCACAACCTAGATGACAGCAGCTTCAATGATTGCTTTCCTTGGGCTGACTGCAAGTTTCCTCCAAGATCATAAGTTCCATATGCTCAATTTTTCTCCCAGCTATGTTCCAACACCACTTATGAGATCATAAGTTTGGTGTAATTCTCTTCTTCCAGACCTCACTTATGAGATCATAAGTTTGACATCATTCTCCAATTTGCAGCTCCCTTTCACCATTAGAAAGCTTGCTTATATAGCCTTGGAGAGGCTCAACAATCTTGAGATATCCTTGGGGAAGGTGAGGATTTTCCTCCTTCAGT
>ML785089.1:197678-220694 GCA_009831015.1 Picea engelmannii | reverse complement strand
ACAACTCATAATCATCACCAAGATCAATATGTGCTTCTAATAATACAAGTATGCTACATCATCCATAAACCATGTGTCAACAATACTACTAATAAGTGCCTCCAACCATGTACCAAGTATGTACCAATCATGTATCAACTACTAATCAACTATGACTCATCAAGATGTACCAACATCATCAACTATACACCTCATGTATGTGCCAACTCATCAACTACATGTCTCAACCATGTACCCAACATGTACCTTAACCAAAATCCCTCATCAATTTCATCATCCAAATATGATTTGTAACTCTATAATAGACCTAGTGTATATGATCACATACCTGCAAACCTTCCTTAACTTTAACAACAAGAGACTAGCATTTTCATCAAACGTTTCTTTAGTTTCACATGACTAGTTTTGGATTAGTCAACAACCCTAACTTGAAATAATCATAACTATGTACCTCTAATGAATAAATATCTGAAACCGATACATAATGTTCTTCAGTGTGTTTTATGAAATTACTCCAGGTGTCACTACTTGGAACCTCTCAGAAAAAGAGTTATAGCAAAAATGGCATACCTTGTTGAATTCTGGCTTATTCTAGAAAGTGACCTTGTAGAGCATGCCCCGAACGGAATATTTTTTGAATCAATCTGAAAATGTTACAAATCATACTACAGACTGTACTCTAACCAACACAATTTTTCTTACTTAATTTGGATCTGTTATGAATAATTTATGACGTTTTTACCCGAAACACATGTTTTATACTAGTTTCAAGACTAGCCACAAACCATATTTTCCACGGCATGTAACTACTAAAATACAATGACCCACGAGATGATTTTTTTTATCACAGATACCTGGATAATTTTTCTCAATGGCCTAGAAATTTCACGGTCTGAATCATTCTAGAAAAAAGTTATTGCGAAAATGGTGAGATGACCTATAAATAACATACCTTAGAAAGCATCATCAAAAGAATCTATCCTCCCTTGAATTCCGGCCTTCTTTTATTCACCTTCCCTCTAAAATTTGACTTAGATATCCTTTGGTTACCTCAGTCACCTATAGATATTAAATATGCTCAAGTGTGATGTAAAATGAGAGATCCTTCTCTTATTTATACTCTCCATCTTTTAGGTCACTTAACCCATTTCTAGGTCACTTAACCTATTTCTAGGTCACTTAATCTATTTCTAGGTCACTTAACCCATTTATAGGTCACTTAACCTATTTTCCTCATTTTTAGGGTTAACCACTTTCCATAATTAGAAAGTTATCCATTACTTTATCATTTAAATATTCCTCCTTGACTTTGCCACCTCACTTTATCATTTAAATAATCTTCTTTGATTTTGTCACTTCACTTTATTATTTAAATAATCCTTCTTGACTTTGTCACTTTACTTTATCATTTAAATAATAATTTCTTCTTTTCAATCTCTTTGACTTCTTTGACCTTTTGGGGCTTCAAGCCAACATATGAGGGTCCTCCAACTTCGTAAGGCCATAACTCTCAAACCGTGAGGAGTTATGTGACGTTCCACATACCAACAAAAATGGCATGACATGTAATATCCATATAGAATAGTCTTGAATTAAAATATATCAAATCTCATACTATTGTCCATCAAAAAAACTTGGGTCCATTACCCAAACCTGGGTTATCCAACTTCTCATGGCCATAACTCTCTAACCGTGAGGAGTTATGTGACGTTCCACATACCACCAGAAATGGAATGACATGTACTATCCATATAGAATATTATTACCTTTAAATATATTAAAACTCATACCATTATATATGAAACAACCTTGGGTCCATTACCCAAACCTTTATTCTACCAGAATTAACTATCGGACTTTCTCCAAGGGTTGACATCAATCACTAAGGGTTGAAATCAATCCAAAATATCACTCTCCAATAGTTGACATCAATGAAAACCAACAATCCATACCAACTATCCATCAACCTAAGCCAACTATCTGGCAGACGTCACCTAGGGGGGTTAGGGCATGGTGGTGAGGTGACATGCATTGACACAAGGAATTTTTGAAGGAATCATGAAGGAAGTGGTCTTGATGCTTGACATGTGGTTTTGGGAAGCCTCTCCACTCTCCTCCATCACCAACGACCTCCTCTTGGTGCCAAAACGTCCCGTAAAGGGGTGACGTCCATATGAAATAGGGTTTTTCTTATGTGAAAAAGTAAATTTTAAATGAATTACTTTGTTAGGGGGGGGGAATTAGGGTTTTTGAACTCTAGTATTGTGGTTTACCCCTAAATATGTGGACAATTCACCTTGGTGACATGTTGTATAAATAAGAGATCATAAGATCTCATTTTAACATAACTCTCCCTCTTGTGAGAAGTACTTGGTCTGAAAGTTTAGCTATATTTGGAAAATTGTATCTCTTGGAGCTTGTTTATGGTTATCTCTTGATGTAATGGTTTATGGAAGTGATGCACTAGCATTGGAAGGCTTCTCTTTTGTTATTGTGGTGGATTATCTTAGCATCTTTCCTTGAATTGGTATGGTTTTTACTTCCATGCTATCATTTGTTTCAAGTCAAGGCTATTGTGCTAGGAGCTAGGTGGAAATTATAAGGGCATACACCCCCACCATAGTCTTCATAATTTTATGCTTCATGTTATTGGTTAAACAATGGTTTTCTAAGAGAAGTATAAGGGCATACACCCTGTTAGCTTAAACACTAGCTAGAGAAAATTTCCTTGGGGAGAAAAAGGGCTTACAACCCCAAGGAGGTAACTTCTCTAGATATTTCTTTGCATGACCCCATTAAAAAAATTATTAAGAGCACTAGTCAGTTATTATTGCATTGGAGAAACAAAATCATTTCCTTGGAAAACGTGATCTTACAAGTTTTAAGTCTCTCTCTTTGGGGAAAGGTTCCTTGAGCCTTTGGCTCTCTTTCCTCACTAAGGCGTCCCCTTTCAACCACTAAAAATTTATGATGTAATAGACACTAACCTACATCCATTAAGGCTGCACTAATCCTAGGTCACTAACCCTAACTAGCTCCTAAACTAACCCTAGACTAGGCCTAAATTTCTACCCTAACCCTCTACTAACCTAGGCACGTCTTTTTAGCCATATATAAGTGATTTGTGTTGGATATTATTTCTGATATAGGGCTTGGTTTTCTACAGCCATAAGGCTGATAATTTGAATGCAGAAACCCTAATATACAATCACTTATAAATTGTGCTTTGACCATCAAAATTTACTAAACGTTTGCTACCATATTCTACTTGGTTTAAGGCATTTCTTCGGTGGTTTCTTTACTAATTTTAGTGCCTGATTTTACCACTTCTATAACAAGTTTTATACATCCATAAGGATGATAATATATCTGTAGTAAGATTTTGTTTCATCCTTGCTACTTTTGCTAAAGTTTTTGCTTAATCATTGGTGAGTTGAGCTAGCTTCCACTAGCTTTATCTCTCTTGTTTATTTATCACATACTTAGCACTTATTTTGAATCCCTTGTTATCTTTATTGAGCTGACATATATCATTTATTGTTGCTGCAAATTAGGGACACCAAGATTAACTTTCTTTTCCAACTAACATATTATACTATATGCTTGTTTTTCCTTGTGTCTCGGGCAGGTATTCACACTTGACGGGCGACTTAAATTACTTGGCAACCCCTTGATATTCCCAAGAATTCATTTCAACCCTTTCACATCATTTATATTTTACCTCTAGGGACTTCAACTCCATCTTACCTCCATGTTCATCTCATTCCCTCTAAGGTCACCGGGATTCCCCCCTTGAGGTGACTACCTCACCTCTAAAGTGACAGGGACACATGCCTAAGGTGATAGTGGGTAGGTGACCTCTTAGTTGTCTCCATTTAGTGGTTGGGTTGGGATTTTCCCAGCCTACAACTTATGTGATAACATTTTGGTGTTGTTGTCGGGGAAGATTTTGAATCCTCTTCAGAACCCTAACAACACTTTGGCAAGCTATCCCAAAGCCTTCCCCTTAGCTTGCCTAGAGACTCCACCCAAGGGACATTCCCTTTCCACATTCCTTGATGAGCTCATATTGAAGCTCATCTGGAGACTCCACCTTCTCATAACCCTTCCTTTCCCAAAACTTTTCCCCCTGGGAGGTATAATCCTTCTAAGGTTTACCAAAGAAGGCTTCCTCTCAAGTCTTCTATTATTAAAACCCTTTCCCATAATACCCTTCCTCTTGCTCCAATGGCTCACCCTTGGGAAAAGGACCTCTACAAACCCCTTAACATGGCCAATATCCTAGGATACCCTAATATAATGCCAAAGGAGGTCAAAAAGTGGTTTCCAAAGTTCCCAAGAAATAATGTGATAACCCCTGAAGAGCATTTGTATGTCATGGGTTGGGACATGGACAATGTAGGTATTGAGCATGAATTTATTTTCCTGATCATTGACTGAAGAAGCCTTGGATCGGTTCAGAGGATTCCCCAACAATCATCTCGCATCTTACAAATCTTTTTCCAACTCTTTCAAGAATAAATGGTCAACAAAATCATATGGTGGGACACTTGGGGCTCAATTTAATCAAATAAAGAAAAAGGAGAATGAGATGGTAAAGGATTTCAATTCCAGGTTTGGCAAGTTGTATAATCAAATTCCAATAGATTTATGTCTTACAACATCATCAATTCATCTCCTTTACATGAATTCTTTTGAAGGGAAGTTCCGGTTCATTCTCAAAGACAAAAAGCCCACATAATTAGTACTAGCCAAAGAGTACAATTATGATATAGAATAAAACCTCCTTGATTCAAGAGTGAAACCTTTTCACTACCCTCGTGTCATAGAAAAAGCAAAGACTAAAGTTTCCAACAACAATGCTCTTGATCCAATTACTCTCTTAACTCAAAACATAGACCAGATAAATAATTAGTTTGTTAAGGTGTAGAATCAGCTTATGATCCATATGACTACAGTGGAAAGAAATCAATCTACTCCCAGACCTCATTTTTCCAAACAGCATAGAGATGCCACAGGTTGGAAACCAAGACCTCAATAGGAGGCAAAGGCCCCAGATACTTTGAAACCTGTTGGGACATTTGATGTAGAAACTTGGTGCCTCACATGCCAAGAACCCCAAAGGGAAGATGAATTCCCTCGACGAGACAAAGATTCTCTTGATGATATGAACTTCATTGATATGATTTTCACTTTCGAAGAGGAACAAGTTACCCAAGAGCAGATCAATGAATCTAGAAGAAGAGGAAAAAGAGAGGGGAGACTTTGGGCCCTGAATAAATTGACAGATGATCAGATGAAGGAATTAAGGAGGAGGGAATATCTAACCTACACTAGAAGAAACAAAGATTCATCCCCTCCTTCACATCCTGATAATCCTCTTCCATCAGCAGAGAAGGTGGCTCCATCACCTCCACCTCCGGTATGTGAGTTTCTTCCTAAGAAAAATCCTACAAATGATATTCAATTAAATATAGATGTTGCAAGCATGTTTGGAAAACTGAATATGATTGTCCTAGTGACAGAGATGTGTAAGATCCCTTCTTTAAAAAGGAAAGTTTTGAAAGTCTTGCAGGTGTCAATCAAGAAGGAAGATCCTCCCATCATCTTGAACACTATGTATCTCGATCGGCCAAGGGACAAGAACCCTCATTTCTACCTTTCGTTAGGCATGAATGGCCTCTTCTTGAAAAAATGCATGCTTGAATATGGGGCCTCAATGAATGTCATATCATTGAGGGTGATGAAACATCTTGGTTTGAATACAACCCGACCTTATGGCAACATGTGTGGTATTGATTCCAAAAAGTTCAAGGTTCTCGGGGTATGTGAGGACATTGAGGTCTACCTGATTGATTTTCCACATATCAACATTCTCTTGGACATAGTAGTAATCGACATTCCAGATGCTTGGGGAATTCTCTTATCTAGGAGTTGGTCTACTGCTCTTGGGGGTTTCCTTAGCATGGATCTCACTCATGCACACATTCCCATGGGAGATGTAATTTTCCAGATACCATACAATCGAGAGAAGCCTAATAGACACATGATGAATCCTGATGGTCCTGATTATGTCAGTGAATGTGATTATGATGTGCCTCCACAAACCATTGAGTATGATCCATTTGAGCTATCCTTTATGCAGGAGGGCTCCATAGACACACTTGTTCCATGGACATATCAATACAAAGAGAAAATTGCAAAATACCATGGGAAGGAGCCATGGTCTATCCAAATTTTGAAGAAAGAAGATGAGAAACATGAAGAGATCATCAAAAATACAGTCCACACAAAGCCTCCACACATTGAGAATACACCTTGCATCTATTTAAATGAAGGAATTCATTTTCTTATGTGAGACAAAATAAAGGGCAAGCCCATATATGACAAGAAAGATAACAACTCATGGCTTGGCCCTTACATCATCAAGAAGAAGTTTGATAAATAAAGGTACTATCCGACAGCATTAGACAGGAGGAAGATGAAACTACCAATGGATGGACCTCTTCTCCAACCTTACATCTAGGTCACATGACTTCTTCAAGGCCCATGCCCTAGGTTAGTAGGTAAGTCATTATGTTTTCCCCTACATTTTCATCTTGATTGCTCATACTAGTTTAGATGCATTTCATTTTCATTTTTCTCTACTTGCATATTGATTTCATGCTTAGCTTGGAAAATTTTTTAAAAATGTCAATTTTTTTCTTTTCTAGATTAGTTTTCATTTTTTGATATATATATATATATATATATATATATATGGATGAAGGGTGAAAAAACCACCCTAGATGCTCTGATCCTTGTGTTTGATTTTTTGGTAGGCGCAAGTCTACCAGGAGATGTTGCAGTTCTCACACTAGAACATATTGTAAAAATTATGGCGTTCTATTTGCGGCGTTATGGACAAAATTGTCCATACTTTCAAAAAATAGAGGAAATTTAAAATAAAAAAAATCATATTGCCCGATAACATCAGTATTTCCATGTTGACGTCTCTCTTGCCGCGTTTTTGTCGTTCTTGCCACGTTTTCCACCTAGTCATCTCTCTTGCCACGTTTGTGACATAGTCGTCTCTCTTGCCACATTTGTGAATATTGTTGTCGCAATTGTGACGTTGTGGAAACTAGGTTTTCACCCTCCAATGGTCACCTTAGTATGTTGACCAAGTCAAAATACTAACAGTCACTTAGGTTTTTATAACGTCGGAATTGTGACGTTATAAAATCTATAAATATGTTGCATTTGACAGATGTTGCGACAAGTTTGCTATAATAACAACGCTTCAAAAAGGGTTTGTGGGTCTTCTCGACAAACAAAAAAAAGGTATTTGTTTTAGTATAAGTCTATGGGGAAGAATTTCAGAAAACATTAGAGCTGGGAAAATAATTAAAGAGGGTGAAAAGGGTGACAATAAATTTTATTTCCCTTGCAAAAATTGTTGTACTAGACGTCCCGAAAGAGTTTTAATAGCAAAAGATACAAAACATTGTGGAAAATATGGGCACATGGACGGGGGATCAAATGAATATCGTCCCATGGTATATACATTCATTATTTGTTTTAATATTTATTGTATTCTCAAAATTTTATAATGTTTTATACATGCACTAATTTTTCATGATTGTTTGTAATTATAAAGTTAGATTTGCCCCCTAACTTTATGCAGAAAGCACCAAGTAGTAGCAGAAATGATGTTGTAGTACAAGATGAAGAAATTGAATCAGATAATGAAGATCAAGTTAATGATCCCATGGAAGTAGATGACAATAATAGCATAGTTCAAGATGATGAGACAAATCAAATGATTCAAGACTTATTCAGTCATCCAGATGAGGATCATGGGGACAGTAGTGATCGTTTTTATAATGAACCTATGATTAAAAAGTCAAATAAAATAATTTATAAAGGGTCAAGAGAAAATATTCTCTCCACTACATTGCTGCTAGTGAATTTGAAAGTTACGAATCATTTGTCTAACACTTGTATGACACGGATCCTAAGGTATGTAATATGTTTCTTCACATCTACATAAAGGTTGACTATTCCCCATTTTTTTTAGTGTTAATTAATGTGTAAAATAAAAATGAAATATTTAAAATCCCTATTATTTACACTAACTACTTATTATTTATGTTTTAGATTGTTAGGTGAATTTTTGTTACCCTCGTCAAATATTTTACCTCACACATATGGAGATTTACATGCCATTATGAAAGACATTGGAATGGAGTATCAAAGTATAGATGCATGTCTTAATGATCATATTATATATTATGGACAACATGCATCAAAAAAAGAATGTCTGGTATGTGGTATCAGTAGATATTTAACCGATCAAGTAACAAAAATGGTCCCTTGAAAGGTTCTTCAGCATATTCCCATAATTCCACATTTGCAGCGATTGTTCAGGTGCCAAAGCATAGCACAGTTTATGGATTACCATGCACGAAAGAGAATTGAAGATGGCATTCTTAGAATTCCCATAGATGGTTATGCATTTAAGGAAATTGTTGCAAAATGGCCAGAATTTATAGATGAACCTCGTAATGTTAGGCTTTCATTGGCAACCAACGACGTTAATCCATTTGGAGAGCTTCGGTCTGTTTACTCAGTGTGGCCTATTTTTGTTATCAACAATAACATTCATCCTTGGATGTCAATAAAGAGGGAGCACATAATGTTGACAATGATTATTCCAGGTATTTGCTTACATTGATTTTTCAAATTTAAATTTTTCATTTTTCTCTTTTTTTGCATAACATCTTTTATTTATTTATTTATTGACATATATATACATACCATGGTAGTAATTTCGTGTAATTTCAAACAATTAGGTAAGTACCAAGTTAAAGATATGAATGTGTATATCGAGCCCCTTATCGACAAGCTACTAAAGTTATGGGAGGGAATCACTATGTATGACATTTGTAAACCAATTGGGCAGAAGAGATTTCAATGTCGTGGAATACTTTTATGGACAATTCATGATGCCCCGGGACTGACACATTTTTTTGGTATGTAACGTTCCATATTGCATGCTTGAATAGTATATAATTAATTGATTATATCATGCATGTTGTTTAAATAATCATTTCATATATATATTAATAATTCACATTAATCCATCTGTTGCAGGTCTTCAAACAAATGGTAAATTTGCATGTCCATTTTGTGGTCCTAAGATGAAATCTCGTCGCTCAAAATTTTTAGGAAAGGAGGTGTTTGATGAGTATACAAACTTCCTTTCTAAGAACCATAAGTATCATACAACTGAAAAAGATCTTTTCAATGGGAAACAAGAAACTAGACTAAAACCACAAAGAATGACACCTTGCCTATGGAAGTTGGCATATGACAGAATTAATCCTCGAGGTACGCATTTTGTTTATGTATCGTAAATGGAATCATGTTTTGAAATTTTATTTTAATTATTCATTTTATTTTACCGCATTTGATAAATAGTTTTCTGATTTTTTTTATGCTTCATCAATGTCGTCGTCGTGAAGGTAGTAATAATGGGCTTCCACGAGGAATGAAATGTTATCCCACTCAATTCATGAGGTTGTTTTACTATAAGGACCTAAAAATAGTTCATTTATTTGATACAATTCATATCGGGAAGAATGTGACATAAACATTATGGCGAATCATAGATGGCAGGAGGGATAAAGAAAAAATTGTCAAAATTTGTAATGACATTCAGGAGACCAATCATGCAATGCAAAGTGTGATCCGATCAAATAACGATGGAGACCAAAATAACCTTCCATGGTTATTAACAGAGAAACAAAGCAATGGTGTAAAAGAGGTCATTCAAAAAATTAAATTTCCCACAGGTTTTTGTTCAAACATAAAGAATATCTTAACGAAGAAAGGTGAATTTGGTGGCGTAAAAACACATGATTGGCATACCTTCATTAAGGTAATTAATCATTTTAGTGTCCATATTTATATATTGGTCGTGTACATTTTTTGATATTTCTATTTTTTTGTCTAGTTTTGAACAAGTAATGATTCATCTTTATTGTTACAGTATGTTCTACATCTATCTCTCCCAAACGACTTTGACAACAATGTCAAAAAAGTTATATATGATCTTGGAAAATACATGAGGTAAGTAGCTGCAATATATATGCAAAAAAAAATCAAATTTTTGTTGTACTTGATGACATGTGTTTTACTTGTAATGTAATATGTATTTATATGTTTTGTTGAAACATGTTATTTTTTTGCATCATGATCTGTAGATGGTTGTCACTGAAAGAAATCCATGAAGATGATATAAAGTATTGGAAGAGAGAAATTCCTCGGCTAATGTGTGAAATGCAGAAGTATCTACCTCCATCATTTTTCAATGCAGAAGAACACTACCTCATACACCAAGTTGAGGAGATTGAAATGTGTGGACTTGTACACACAAGGTCAATGTGGATGGTGGAGAGGCACTTGAAATCATTGAAAGCTTTGGCTAGACAAACAACATGTCCTGAGGGTTCTATGGTTGAGGGATATATGGTATATGAATCCATGGTGTATATTAGTCAGTATCTTCCTAAATTAGCAGTGCAAGCTATGCATGTAGTGGATTGCATTTGGGATGTGAACTCCATCAAAAAATTTGAAAGGGAGCAGCTGTTGGGGAAAGGTACAATGAAGAAAGTGAGAGATAATTAAAATGTGGATATTTTTAATAAATATAAATTTCTCGTTTTGTTGTGTATATGATCATAATCATTTAATATTTATTCTTTCATCATTTATTATTAATATTTACCATGGTTATAAATAATATTTAATATTGGTGAATTGTGATTTTGTGATCGGTCGATTGCTCAAGATTGGGATGCACTACATTTATACATTGCAAACAATCTAGACTGGATGAAGGTATGGATTGATAGATGTAAAGAACGTCATGGTGGTAGGTTATCATGGAAAGAACTGTCTAAATTGGTTAGAGAAGCTCGTCGTAATGGAGATTTTGATGTTACGTGGAGGGAAATAGATTTAGCATATTGTTTGAAAGATGGAAAGGCAAGAAAATTCACCCATTTTATTCAGTTATTTTATATTATATTAATGTGACTGTAGGTGTGTTTTTTTCATATTATACTTTCCAAAATATATAAATTTGTTTATTATTAATTGACAATGCATCTTTTACATGATTGGCATATTGCAGTTGAAACACCACAAGGCTATGTGATGCAGTGGTCGTAAATTTCGCATCAAACAGTTGGATGAAACTAGAAAAAATTTTGATAGTGGGATAACTACAGTATTCCAAGTCACTAATGTTTCCTCTATGAGTGACAGACATCCTCGAGAATCTGAAAATAGATACTATGGGTTTTTGAATGATATAATTGAGTGTGACTTTAATTCCTTCAAATTAGTATAGGTTTTTGAATGGTATAGGTTACGAATACATGAACATGATGAGGAAAGAACCATTATTCAACATGCCAATGGATTTCCGTTGATTAAAACAACAGTGTTTGAAAAAACAAACGACCGCTATGTTTTTCCAAGTCAATATGAACAAGTCTTTTACTCAAAGGTTCCAGGTAAGAGGGATTGGTCATTTTTTGTTAGATATGATCCAAGAGGAAGGCCAGCAAAGTATAATGTATATGAGGAAGATGATATTGAAGAAGAAGATGATGTAGAGCTAGAGAAAGAAGAATATGGGTCGACAGATGAAGAAGATGGAGAAGATGAACCAGGCATAGGAGAAAATGCGCCAGTTCTTGATGATGATATCGATGAAGACATGCTCGAAAATGACATTGATGATGATGATGATATCATCAATCCTTTCAACAGTGTTTCTAAACCAGATGTTGATACAGATATTGAGTTGGATGATCAAGAAGACGACACAAAAGAGGGATGATACAAATGTCGTGTTGATCGATGAGGTACGCAACTAGATATTTTAATTTGTATGAATTATTATTCTCTTTAAATAATTTTTAATTATGTGGGTTAATTACATGTTTTTAAGTTTTATTTCATTTTTGTTCTCGTAGTTTCTATGCATGATTAATATGTTGCTTTTGTTTGTTATCTATTTTATATATGGGTATCGGGGAATTGAGAGCAATGTGATGGGGGGAGGGGCCATATGAGATTTCACCTTCATGTGGTTGGCCTTTTTTAGTAGAGAACAAATTATTCTCGAAACCAAGAAAAGTTCATTCATTCATATTTATACTAAAAGATCACTACAAACCCACTCTATATATCGTCTTATCTCATCCTCACTTTGTTTTAATTTTCTGATCGGTATACGAGGGTATTTTTTCATTTATATTGTGTTCACTATTTTGTGATGTGGTAGAATAGGAATAAAACTATAAATCCTAGACCTCCATACAACCCAATCATGGATTCCATTGATTTGGAAATTTTGTTTCTTTCCAACATCATTATATTCACTATAGATTGTTTAGAGGACAATTCCTTTGCACAACAAAATTTAAACCTCATATAGTTTGGCTAGAAAAACCATCATTTTTTGCAACACTACTCATATATACATAAATATAGTTTCCAAGAAACCAAAAAGTAACTTTCCCCTCATGCTTCTAAGATCAACTTGTTATGGGAAGCTTGTTTGACATAGCTACAACAAACCCAACCCTCTTGTTGATTAGCATGTTGAAAAATTAGTTCAATGAATCTCAGACTCCCTTTGTTGATCAATTCTCTGGGTTATTTCTCTTCTTGTGGATGCAACTAAGACCCCCCATGTCTCATATTTTAATAACATAGGCCACTCGTATCATGTAACAATTTTTCAACATGTTAATCAACCTGGCCAAATGCACGAAGAGTTGTAACAAAACGCATGAAGAGCCTAGCCAAGATTGGGAAACCAAGGGCAAGGCAAGGTGAGTTGGCAAGAGGGGAACCCAAACACATGTTAATTGTGCATGCGAAAGGTCTCAAATAGCTTCTCATGAAAATTATGTAGTTGAAAGCTCCACTCTGAAAGGTAAAAATAGCAAAGAGAAGGATGTGTTTCTTGATGGTTGGACATTGGAGACAAATACACATATCACACTTCTATGTACAATAAATATCTCTCCACTGCAAGCAAGTCCTTTTTATGTTTTAGAAAAGGCCAAGATTCAAGTTGTTGTAGAGTCAAATTTTTTAAATAATAGAAATAAGCAACTTTGGATTGCAAAGTGAGCACCTCGCATTTGAAAAGCACCCATCACAAACAATAGTAAGAGGGGCAAATGTTTCAAGTTCCTTGCCGGCTGTAGACTTTTACTTTACACCCTTCACAACCCCATCCTTCTCAATCAAATAAAGTATAGTTCCTTTCTCCAAATGAACCCTGCAATCACATGAAATTTGATTCAAATTAGCTTCTAGTTCACATTGATCATACAAGCAAGCAATATACAAGAATGGAGCATAATGAAATGTACATTGCAACCTAATAAACTGCCTCAATTGTGTAAATTAGTTATAATTGTAAGTCTCTTGGATTATATGCACTAACTGCAATGCCAACCACCAAGAATCATGTGAAGCTGGAAAGAAGACCCAAGTTTGGATTGGTGTAAGTTTTACCCCAGTACAACAGGCATAGAAGGCTCAAGACATGCCATTACTACAATGGCCTAAATAATTTAATGATAGGAATAGTACCCTAAAAGATTGAAGAATTGGTCCCTCTAACGTATAATGAAGTTGAAATGTACCCACATTTTTTACTAAGAAATGAAGGTACAACATTTCCATCGAAAACATAAGTTCAAACACTCAAGGGTGCACTAGAATTTACTGTATAGGCTTGTGAATGTGTTGCCACAAAATGTTGTTGTGTGTTGCAACAAGTTATCTAAAGTTCTGAACAACAAGCAAGATTTCTTAAATCCTAAGCCACTCCAGAGGAGCAAGATGCTCACTGGACCTCCTCTTGTATAGAAGAGATCCTACCTTGTCTCTTTTGTAATAAGGGTAACAGTCTTATTAACCTTGGTTTATTCCCTCATAAATCAAAGCATGTGTCTCTCGCTATTCGTAGTAAAGAAGGAGTTATTAAGAAAATAGAACCTCATTGGCCTGTTAAGTCGGTCTTTAAGGTGTGTATAGTGGGGGCTCCTGGTCTTGTGTCTTATGGGTTACTAACAATGATTTGAGATTTGATTTCTATGAGGGCACTTTTTCAATTCAATTTTGGCCACTGTAGACTTTATTCCTTGATACGTGTTATAAGTGTGATTTATTAAATATTGGAATCCACTCAAATCATATGAGAGGTACTGTTATTTCTACTATTGTGCAGCAAAGTAAAATTCTCCTCCCACTCTACTAGATTTTATGATCGGCAGTCCTGCTACTGCTGTGCAAAGTAAAATCCTCCTCCCACAACTAGATTTTATGGTCGATGGTCTTTCACATATAAAGGACTGCATACCATTTTCCCAAATAAAAATCACACTAGCATAAATATCAAACCAAAAGTTACCACGAATGGATTTCTTCGTTGGGAGAATAAAATTGTTAACTCTTTTTGTCAATTCAAAACCAAGAATCCAGTTTTCCATAGTGTGTTATAGCTTTAAGCCCTAAATAAATTATTTATTTCATAAAGCAGGCCTACCCATAAATAGAGAATCCAATGAAGGGTTGTATGCAATGCCAACCAAAATCCAAAAAGAAATACATAAATATAATTCTTCTCAGCTTTTCATAGCCGAGTATATGCCCCCCTTACTCAAGCATGTCTTGCAAATAATAAAGGGTTGACCTGCATTTCTATGCCCATCTCCAAAAATATCCCAACCAAATTCACCTGCGGCCTCTTAACAAAAGCAAATATCTTGTAGGAGTACTAAAGATGAGAATTTCTATAACATCATCCTCGTTCCTTGGCATGCTAGCTATGACACTAGTAAATAGACAGAGCTAGCATTTGAAGTATTTAGCCAAGTATTACAGCCACAACTAGAGACGAGGAATATAAATGACGAAGGATGATACTGGAAGAATGATGGTGTGCTAGAAAATGTGGGCGTAGTATTGTATCATGCACTTGGTCCCAGGCCTACATTGGGGATGCCTCCAGTAATTCTCCCCACTGTGGGAGTAGTAATACCCTTAATTGGAGTGCTAGAATTGTACATTGGAGAGGTTGTAGTTGGAGTGGTACTAAATGTAGGAGTAGGTGGAATAGCACTAATTATTGCAAGGGGAGGTGGAGTGGTACTAATTGTGGCAGGAGGAGGAGTGCTAATCGTGCTGTAAATCATTCACACCCAAGGTATCAGTAAAGATCAATACAATAAACAAAGGATTGTGCAACCCAATACATAAGAAAAAGAAAAAGAAGAAGTAAAATGTTGTGAATAGCTTTCCAAGTTTATCCAATACATACATCGACCCTACAGAGTACATGTGGCTCACATAGCCTGTAATCACATATACCCAATATATAACTTCTTATTTGACAAAAAGTGTACAAGTAATAACCAAAACAAGTATCCAATGCAACTAAACAAAACATATACACTTGTTTTTCTAACACTTGTAAAACTCAAGTTTGGAATTTTACACCACGAGATATTCAGTTTGTTATTGCAAAAGATGGATGGAAAATTGAAATAACTAGCCAGTTCCAGAAAAGTACTTGGTGCCAAGAGGTAAATATTGTCCAAAACTCTAATGATATAGGTTACATTAGAGGATAAAATGCCATCATATATCTAAGGGTCAATTCATTACCATTGTAAGACTACAATTTTGTAAATAGATACTATGGCTGAAGTATTTCTTCTCAAGATCTCATGGAGACTATACAATAAACACCCTTCCTTTATCACCTTTGGAACTCACGCAACCAACTACAGAGCATTTGCACTAGCTTTTCTAATCAGGTTAGGAAGGGTTAAAAATTGCCTTTCAAAAGAAGGCCAATATCAATCTTCAAATAAATTGACATTCTCACTGCAGATTAAGAAGAAGATAGACTTTTCCCTTTGATCTTATAAGTTGTAACTAATGTTTTTGTGGCAAAACCAAGTCAATCTTTGAATACCTATGATATACTCTGAGAAGCTATTGTTCAGCTCCTGCATCTTTGGTACCTCTCCCGTCAGCTGCTTAAACCCTTCCACTAATTTTTCATCGGGCATGAGTAGAAGGCACCGAAGCAGCAGGACGTGTTCCAATCCACCATTAATGTATACTAAACTTTGTTACACAATATAAACAAGGTAATTTGTATCCTTTGCAGAATGGGGTTTATATTCAAAGTTTGAATAAAGGTTTAAATGTTGAAAATGGGGATGAAGAAGTCGTTAATGGACACGCAAAGGATCAAACTAATGGTAAGGATTATGGGGCCAAGATAGAGCACTTGCAGCTATGGAACAAGGGGTTTGGTGTTATGGAAGCCTCCAAAGGATATGTTGCAGATATCAGGAGAAGCTTATTTCATATGAAAGAGAGATTAATGGACAAGCTGGTTGTCACTCCCATTCCAGGAGAAGCCCTGGATAATGCTCGACAATCAGTTGAGACAATCATAAAATACATGGGGGAATGACTAAGGATGCTATGCAGTGAATTAAGGGTCGGCTTGTAGAGATACTACCTTATCTTTCTCCCCATCACACTAGGAAGGTTGGCATCAATTCATCTAATTGTGTTTTGATTTGTTCATATAAAATAAGAGATTGAGCACATTTTTATATTGAAACCATGTAACCTATATCAGATGATGAGCACAAAATGACCCACCTCATAAATCTAATGCATTCTTAGTGGGTTGTACTTCTATAGAACTTATAAAGGAATTCCATATCAAAATTTATGTGAGTCGTTTGCAATTGAATCCCATTTTCATTTGCAATTGAATCGTGAGCCATTTGCAAAATTATCGTGATTCATTTGCAATTGTATCCCCTCGCCAATCCTAGTGATTTGAACAGAGAGTAATCCATAAGCTAGGTTTTAGAAATTATCCAAAGGTTATTGTGCCTCAGTATTCCATTTAGGTTACAAAAAAAATCCAACCTTGTAGCTTGTCCACGAACTTTAATTTAGGTGACATTAATATCTCTTTCTAATAATTGCAATATCAATTTTATCTATTAAGGAGTTGGGACAAGCCCAAATTAGGTTTTCCTATTAAATTTGATCTAAGGATTCGATATGTACAAGATAGATGGGTTGAGGCTTGGGATTTTAGCATGGTAAAATGATTTGTTATGGACATATATGGCCTAATTATTTTTTATTTTTAGAAGGGTTTGTGGGGTGAAGGGTTTGTGGGGTGAAGGTGGCTTGGGAGGGGGATGATTGACCTGTAACCCAGTTTAATCATGCTAATCACAAATACGGACTAATTGTATCACCCTAATCACTTGCTTGAAACACATACTAGATTAGATTCATGCTTACTTTCATTGGAAAGATGAAAGTGTGAGCATAATTAATACACCATTCCATCCATATGTAGAGATAAATCTAGTCAGAAGTGGCCCCAAGGAAGCCCCAACAGACCCAGTGCCATCTATAATAGTCGTGACGGTTGCCAAAGATCTTGAATTTCCCTCAAGTGAGCTATTTGTACTGAGATCATTGGAAAATAAAGGTATTTTATTCAGATCATGAAGGTACCCACGAGCAAAAATTAGGAGAGTTAATTGTACAAGTGGAGGAAACAATTGATTCAAAAAAAAACTATGGTTGTGTTGGCTTTCCACTGTGTTGATTTGTCAAACTAGGATCTCTTCTCCAAAGTGACCCCTTTTTAAATATATTTAGACTCGACTATGTTGATTTCCAGAAACATTGCTAACTCTCTAGAACATTAGACTGTGTTGTCTATAATCATTGAAAGTTTTGGGTTGCACTTGATACATGCCATGCACTTGACATATGCCAAGATGAAAGCATGAGCATAATGAATACACCATTCCATCCATCTATAGAGATAAAGCCAGACAGAAGTGGCCCCAAGGTAGCCCCAACAGACCCAGTACCATCTATAATAGTCGTGACGGTTGCCAAAGCTCTCGAATTTTCCTTAAGTGAGCTATGTGTACCTATGTGTAACTATTTCTTGAGTTGAATAAAATACCCATGAAGTGTTGGTTTTCCCACTTGAGTTTCCAAAGTAAATCTTGGGTTCCCTATTTGTTTAAATGACATGTGGTTGGGTTGTCAATTAAATTAATACTTGTACATATGCAATAGATCATCCAATGTATTAGTCTTTATTCAATGGGTGACTTGTTAAATCATTGGGCAAATAGATCGTCCAATGTATTAGTCTCTATTCAATGGGTGACGTGTTAAATCATTGGGTAGATTTAATTAAAAGATCAATGTATGCACCACATTAACAACTACCTGGTGGTCACTAAAATTGTTGCTATGCCCCACAACGCTACCCACACTCCCCTATGACTAAAACTTGGTGTTAATACTCAGTGAAACATTGGGCAATTCATTCCCTTGCCACACAATGTCCATTTTGCATCGAATTCCCTTCTTTGCATTGTTGGGAGTATCAGTTCATCTTTAGTGATACATTTATTGACTCATTGGATCATGCACATGTGTTTGTATTTTCAATTAAACTCTGTAAGATTTGAATGCTTCCTAGAGAGTATTGGTGAATGGGAAGAATTCGTTTCATTATTGGCAATTTGAATGAATGCTATGTGGGCACATTTGAATAGAAGAAAGAAAAATAGGGTTTATGTGTTGATTGACATTAAGGTGTATGTGTAGATTTGTAATTGATACATTTGCATGGTGTATGCTTCAACATAGAATGTCTGAGAAGATTCCTTATTGATAATCTTATTGAATATGAATTCATTAACATATTCTTGCATATATTAGTGTTTGAAAGGATATTGTACAATAGTGGTTGTTGTTTAAAGTGTCAGGTGCATAGTTAAAAATAAATAAATAAACCAGAGTGCATGTTTTGGCACATTCAAAATAAAACACATAGTGCATTGTGAACTTGGCATTGAGACTAGATTTGAAACAGAGCGACAACCCAAATATGAAGACAAAGAAATTAGTGTGATTGTACTTGTAGAGACAAACAATTAACATTCATTCATGTGACCCACAATAGCTCTCATCAGATAGGCAAGGCCAATTCTCCAGCTTGACAAAATAAAGGACATCCATAGAATGAGGTAAAGAATCATTATATTTCTACAGCATGAGGGTCCAAACATACAAGTATCTGTAGCTTATCATCACTGAGATACAACTCCTACATGAACTTTGCCAAATCATCTCGGTGCCTCTTTTTCAGCAGCGATTGAATGATTGACGTTGTGTTACAGAGATAGGAGGGTGTTAGATTAATGACACTACAAAGAAATCCCTGCAACAATATCTCATGTGTACTCTATGAAACCAACATTGCAACTCCACAAACTATTTAGACATATATATATATAAATACCTTGTGTATTAACTGCAATCTCTTGTTGTCTAGACCTTTCTTTTGCCTTGGCAATCTTTTCCACAATCTCTGCCACAACCATGCAGCTCAAAACAAGGCCAAAAATTAAAGATGAAAGCATGAGCATAATGAATACACCATTCCATCCATATATCAAGATAAATCCAGTCTAAAGTGGCCCCAAGGTAGCCCCAGCAGACCCAGTACCATTTATAATAGTCGTGACGGTTGCCAAAGCTCTCTAATTGCCCTTAGGTGAGTTATGTGTACCGAGATCAGCTGAAACAGCTATGGTAATGAGTGCATAAGGTCCATTAACAAACATTCCTAAAATCATCATCAGACCAATATTGGCAAACATTGAGATACCTCCATAAACCTGATATAAAATGAGTGTTGGAATTGCACAGTACATGAAACTAGCTATTGTGATAGCCCTCGCATCAAGCCTATCAGAAATATGGCCTACGAGAATTCCACCCACCACTCCTCCCAAATTGAATAAAGTTGAAAGGTTTAAAGATGGCGTTACAGATAAATACTCACCTCCAATAGCTGCAATATCCAACCAGAATCAAAAGAAATTAGTAAAGATTAATAGAGTAAATAATTTAATGAACTCCTAAATGAAGCCTTGACTATAATTTCATTTAGTTTGTTGACTATATGAAGCCTTGCAGTTTGACATTTTTCCATCTCTCACATTTTTATTCATTCGGGGATCGGAAAGATCCTATCAGGGAGGCTTCATGCATGATATGCCAGGAGAGTTTCAGCACCTCAATAAATGGTCAGTGCAGTTTTTTGTGTTTTCCTAAGGTTATTTTTATGTAGTATTATTTTTCACAAGTGACTTTTCTACTTTTGAACCCTTACTGAACATAATATCCTCTCTTGGATTAATTGGAATTGACAGCATTGAGCGAGCCCATTTACGTGTAATCTTTCTGAACCATATACTTTAGTGTTTGGGTTTTGGCACATGCCTTTTTTTAGTAGTGTAGTTAGATCAGTTGAATAGTTGATATTTATAGAGGTTTGAATTATTGAACAAAGTTCGTTCTTATTGAATTGGAGGAGAGGGATTTAATATGAAATGGAGTAATAAATAGCTCTATGGATGACTTAGCCATTTCTATTTCTGAAAATGTTTGCAGGTATTCTGAATGGATTGATGAATGTGAGCATGTAAATAATTCTAGCTAAATGGATGCATCTGCAGACTTAGATAACATATCGCGTATATCTTGAATATAGTAATTCGATATATGGATGTTTCTTTTCCTAAGATTATATCTAAAATCTGTGAGAGCGTCTGCAATTTGGATGTGCAACTTCTTCATAATGTGCAATAGAGGAAGCAATTTGAACAAATTCACAATATTATGCTTTGTCTTGTCATGTTCTTGGATCATATTTGAAAAATGACTGTGATGTTCAGTCACTTAATATATCTACTACATGGATTAACTGTGTATATGACAGTTAACATTGATTGTTATTTGAAACTAGATGGATTAGCTGTGTATATAACAGTAACATTGGTTGTTATTTGAAACTAAACTTGGAATATATATGTTTTCTATCTCTGTAGGCCAAATCTGCTATAGTTGTTGAAGTATTTAAATTTGTCTTTTTTCGCCCCTTGTTCTGATTGACTATTGGGATATTGAATTTTACATGGTTTGACATTTTCAAATGTCTTGGCATGAGATATTATGAGCTTTATATCTGGAGTCCAAATCTGTTATGGTTGTTTTGAATTGCTACAATTTGCATTCTATGAATTTTCTCTTCTTCTCAATGTATATATACAAAACACTTGCGTGTTATGTGTGAAGTTGTTGTGTTATCCAAAGGATACCAAGCAATACCTGCAATGACTTCAAGTTGTATTATTGATGATATAACTCTCTGCTAAATGTCAAACAAATTGTCAGAGGTTTCAGTGAAGGCTCTGGAATTTCTATTGCTCAACTATCTCATTGGTATATAGGATCTTGTATTGGATGGAACTTATTTCGACATACCCAAGAAAGTACAGTATTATTTTGATCCTTTCTAAAAATAGGGACTTACTCTCTAGTATATTTTTGCAGTCTTATTACGCATGATTGCACTTGAGCTTTTGGACTTTAGCTCAACAATTGTGATTTTGTGTGATAACACACGCGAGACATATTCTAGTGATCCTAAACCTCATTAGACAAGACCCCCTTTACCATTGGAATTTAGTCCTCCTCCTCAACCAACCTTGCCTAAGACTGATGATATAGATTTAAATATTGATATGGCTAGTATCTTAGCAAAGGTTAATGTACTTGTTCCTCTCAGTATTGATATTGTATTTTTTTTTTAAAACCTACAACACGGTCGCTATTGCGACGTCTTGGAGTGTCGCTCCCATAGCAACCACGTCAGAGATGATACCTCTTAATGTCTCTCTTGCCATGTCAAAGACGTCTCTCTTGCCACCTCCAAGACGTCTCTCTTTCCACCTCCAAGATGTCACTCTTGCCACCTCCAGGAGTGTCACTCCCATAGAAACCATGTCGGATTTGATACCTCTTAACATCTCTCTTGCCACCTCCAAGACGTCTCTCTTGCCACCTATAATACATCGCTCTTGCCACGTCCAAAATGTCTCTCTTGCCACGTCCAAGATGTCTCTCTTTCCATGTTCAATACTTCTCTCTTGCCATGTTCAAGATGTCTCGCTTGCCATGTTCAGGACGTCGGTCTTGTCACGGCCAAGACGTTGCTCTTGCCACATTCAATATGTCTCTCTTGCCACCTCCAAGATGTATCTCTTGCCACGTTAGGACGTTGGTCTTGACACCTCCAAGACGTTGGTCTTACGATGAATATATGGGGTTTAGACAGTCAAATATGAGATGACACGTGCAGGCATGAAACGTCACAATAAAGATGAAATCTATGTCATCGAAAGAGCAATGTCATGTGAAACGACATTTGAGGGGGTCTGTTGTTTTTCATTCTCCCGACAATATAAAGTGTCAATTGCGTCAAACTCGGCATCGAAATTTGACCCAAATGTACTAGTGTCTTACACTCTATGGAAAGCACATGTCCTGAAGTAGGAGCCAGATGTTATCCCCATTTTGTGGATAACTAAGGAGATTATGTCTCAAGTCCATCAGGTTGCATATATGGAGTGCCAAGAGACTACATGACCAAGAATATCCTTTTGCACAGATGGAGACCCTCCTCACCACCATAGATGGTTGCAGATTTCAGAAGGAATCCACCACATCAGCAGGCTTCCAGAAGGCAGTGGGCCTTGCTCCATGAGGTAAAAGTCAGTATTATGGTGAGCATCATTTCAATATTTAAGAAATTTGAGTATGTTGTATCTTATATTGCTCTATATTTCATGATATATTCTTGGAAATTATTTTGTTTGCCCTACTTCACCTTGGTGGTTGACATTGTGCCCTAGTAAGTGGTCTTCCTTGGGAATGGGTTTGCTACTAGGAACTCCCTTGAAGATCCATCATATAGTTCACAGCCATACTTACCACTTTCCATCACTA
>ML785089.1:186462-197578 GCA_009831015.1 Picea engelmannii | reverse complement strand
TTATCTCTTGGTATTTTAGGGTGTATTGACCCAAGAAGGGGTTGTACCTCATTCTATGGGAAGAAGGGGTTGAAGGCCCAGATGGATTCATGTTAGGTAAAAGATAAAATACTATGTAGGAATGTTCTATATGCTTCTCCTAGGGATCACCCAAGAAAGTAATGAAACACTTATCTTTGACTAAAGGGGGACCCATAATGAAATATGATTAAAAATGCTTAAAAGGTTAGGCGAAGGATAGGGGGTCTCGTCACAAGTTGGCCTATCGTGTCCATGAATATCTATTGTTATGACATTACCATCATCTGGTCACCAAGCCAGGATAATGGATCTCAATTGCATGGTTGAGATAAAGGTGGTCTCATTATGAGCCAACCTTCTCACTGCCACTAGGTGTTTGTGGGTGACATTGCCATTATCTGGAAACCACACCAAGGTAGTGGCCTTCAACGTTTCTTTAAAATTAAGAAAAAATGAAAGAATTGAAAATAATGGTCTTGGAAAAAGTACGTTGTGGACAAAGGTACCACACACCCTCTACAAAGGCACCCATGAATGAGACATTATGACCTCTTATATGTCATGATCCCTATGCCCATTGAGTCTTGACCCCAAACACCTCACCCACTTTACATGGCTTAGAGAGGGATCTCTTGGAAAAATTCCTTGACCTAGGGAAAGATCTACCCAATAGGACACCTCGTAAACCCTCCCATATTCAAGCTTGACAAGTCGTATAATGTCTTTGAGAAATTAATTGTTTGATATAGTGATATTTGATGCACATTCTTAGGTGTCTCATTTATTTATTGGATTCACTTATCATGATGTTATGACTTGATATCCTTGGAGGGTGTGCTTATTTGTCTTTGCAGAACTTAGTTGGTGGACATTTTTGGAAGAACAAACCTAGCTTGGGATTCCATGGGGTTTGAAGCCCACAAGTGGATGCCAAGGGCCTGCATGTCGGATGAGAAATATCAAACTTGGAAGGCCTTAAATATGACTTGGACGATGTATCCTATCCCCTACATGCCAAACATTTTTCCTAGGAGAGGAAAAAGGTCACATCTCGAGGCATGATGTCGCCTAGGGGGGTTAGGGCTTGGTGGTGAGGTGACATGCATTGGCACAAGGAATTTTTGAAGGAATCATGAAGGAAGTGGTATTTATGCTTTACATGTGTTTTTGGAAAGCCTCTCCACTCTCCTCCATCACCAATGACCCCCTCTTGGTGCCAAAATGTCCCTTAAAGGGGTGACATCCATATGAATTAGAGTTTTTCTTATGTGCAAAAGTGAATTTTTAAATGAATTACTTTGTTAAGGGGTAAATATTAGGGTTTTTGACCCCTAGTTTTGTGGTTTACCCCTAAATATGTGGACAAGTCACCTTGGTGACATTTTCTATAAAGAATAGATCATAAGATCTCATTTTAACATAACTCTCCCTCTTGTGAGAAGTACTTGGTCTGAAATTTTCTCTATATTTGGAAAATTGTCTCTCTTGTCTCTTGTTGATGGTTATCTCTTGATGTAATGGTCAATGGAAGTGATGCGTTAGCCTTGGAAGGCTTCTCTTTTGCTATTATGGTGGATTATTTTAGCATTTTTCCTTGAATTGGTATGGTTTTTACTTGCATGCT
Source organism: Picea engelmannii (assembly GCA_009831015.1). Lineage (NCBI taxonomy): Eukaryota > Viridiplantae > Streptophyta > Pinopsida > Pinales > Pinaceae > Picea > Picea engelmannii. The sequence goes on along the minus strand of ML785089.1, from coordinate 195,933 downwards.
ATCATTTGTTTCAATTCAAGGTTATTGTGCTAGGAGCTAGGTGGGAAGTATAAGGGAATATACCCCCACCATAGTCTTCATCATTTTATGTTCATGTTATTGGTTAAACAAGGGTTTTCTAAGAGAAGTATAAGGGCATACACCCTCTTATCTTAAACCCTAGCTAGAGAAACTTTCCTTGGGGAGTAAGAGGGTTTAGAACCCCAAGGAGGTAGCTGATCTTTCTCTTTATTTTCATGACCCCATTAACCCAATTATTAATAGCACTATTCATTTATTATTGCATTGGAGAAACAAAGTCATTGCCTTGGAAAACGTGATTTTACAATTTTTAAGTCTATCTCTTTAGGGAAACGTTCCTTGAGCCTTTGGCTCTCTTGCCTCAATAAGGATTCCCCTTTCAACCATTACAAATTATTTTTGTAATAAACACTAACCTACAGCCATTAAGGTTTCACTATTCCTAGGTGACTAACCCTAACTAGCTCCTAAACTAACCCCAGACTAGGCCTAAATGTTTTCCCTAACCCTCTACCAACATAGGCGCGTCTTTTGAGCCATCTACAAGTGATTTGTGATGGATATTCTTGCTGATATAGGGCTTGGTTTTCTACAGCCATAAGGCTGATAATTTGACTGAAGAAACCCTAATATACAATCACTTATAACTTGTGCTTTGACCATCAAAATTTGCTAAAAGATTGCTAGCATATTCTACTTGGTTTAAGGCATTTCTTCGATGGTTTCTTTACTGATTTTAGTGGCTGATTTTACTGATGTTATAACAATTTTTCTACATCCATAATGCTGATAATATCTTTGTAGTAATATTTTTTTTCATCCTTTCTACTTGTGCTAAAGTTGTTGCTTAATCATTGGTGAGTTGAGCTAGCTTCCACTAGCTTTATCTCTTGTTTATTTATCACATACTTAGCACTTATTTTGCAGACCTTGTTATCTTTATTGAGATTATATATGTCATTTATTGTTGCTGAAAATTAGGTACAGAAAGCTTAACGTGTTTTTTCAACTAACATATTATGCTATATGCTTGGTTTCCCTCGTGTCTTGGGCAAGTATTCACACTTGGCGGGTCACTTAACTTGCTTGGAAACCCTTGGATATTCCCAAGACTTCATTTCAACCATTTCACATCATTTAGATTTGACCTCTAGGTAATTCATCTCCATATTGCCTCCATGTTCATATCATTCCCTCTAGGTTCACTGGGATTCCCCCCTTGAGGTGACTACCTCACCTCTAAAGTGATAGGGACACATGCCTAAGGTGACAGTGGGTAGGTAACCTCTTAGTTGTCACCATTTAGTGGTTGGGTTGGGATTTTCCAAGCCTATAACTTGTGCGATAATAGGGACATTCTATGAGTTAGGGATACATCATCTTAGTAGCTGACATGTTACCATTTGTATTTTGTTAGCAACATATTTTGAAGGGGGGGGGGGTGTTGATCCCATTGGGTTTTCCCTCTTTGTCTCACTTTTGTTCGGTTGTTATGCATCTATACTTGTACACGGGTACCTAACATGGATTCATATTGTCAGGAATCATCATTTTTCACACCCTATTTGTATTTCAGTGGGGGCATTGGGGTACATGCTCAACTACATACTTAGTGACATACTCATTTTTTCCATTTTTCCTACTATTTAGGAGGACTGTTATTTATAGTAGGTGTATTTTTAGATGGTGAATTCCTATATGTAATACCATGGGTTTCCAAAACCATGGGCTCATTAACCACCGTTAGGTAAATTCCTATTTTTTAGCTACCGTTAGGTAAATTCCTATTTTTTAGCTACCGTTAGGTAAATTCCTATTTTTCAGCTATAGTTAGGTAAATTCCTGATCTGGATTATTTTTGGCACGAAATGAGAGCGGAGATATAATAAAGAAATGTATAGAGATATTGCATATATTCAATAATATAATATAAATGTATCAGAGATGCAACCATAAACACAGAGATACAGTAATACACGATTTCTATTAATGAAAGAAATGTACAGAGACTGTAAAAATATAGAGTGAAAGACTCGCTAGAATGGTGGCAGCTTATCTTTGAGAAGAGATGTGATGGCTACTCGCATTCGCAAGAAGATGATTACAATGAGGCTCTGAAGGCCCTTTTACAATAGACGGGAATGCCAAAAGTCCTAGACATCCAAAAACCTAACCCTAGGAGATGAAGTGCCAAAAGTCATGTGGGCCCCGTTTGGGTAAGTGAGTACATCAACTTCCTGGGGTCGTAACTTTTGTATACGATCTCCGTTTTAGGCGTGTGATAGCTCTTTGGAAAGGTATTGTTGAGGAGATTCATTTTGGGGGCTCAATTATTCCTCTGGCTATCATTGAGAACCTCGATCTCGAAAAACCTTCATTTGGACCCTCAAAATGGCCCCGGAAGTTAAAACCTGCTAAAAATAGTAAATTGCCAAAATGGCCAGAAAACTGTTTTGAGCCATTTGGAAAAGGTGGGTGCCCACCGATATCCACCTGGATCAATTCCTATTTTTTAGCCACCATTAGGAAAAATCCTATTTTTTAGGAGATAATTCTTATTTCCATAATATTAGGAGATAATTCATATTTCATGGGTAGAGAGAACACTTGAGTGAGAATATTATTCTCTTAAGGAAGTTCACATTACCCATATTATTCTTGGAGCTAACCCATTTCACTTATTTACCTATTTTAGTGGCTTTCCATATTTATGAAATGATCTCTCAATCGGGACTTTAGTTCCATTCTTGGACTCTAGTCTTATTCTAGGAGAGTTTTTATATTATGGAATACATGTTGACTTCATGTAGAGTTCTCACTGAGTTCCCACCTATATTTTTTTACCTTTTCTTATTATTAGCAACTTTTGAATTTATTTAACTGTTGCAAGTGGGAGAAGATGTTTATTTTTACTCGAGCATGCACATGGAAACCCCAACCTAATGTGCATTACTCCTCTTGTGGAAATTCCTATATATTGTACTCATGATCAAGGATTAATACAATGTGATTCGATTTGGTTTCTTCGTCTCTTATGTATGAAGATTGATTCTATTTTTCTCTCTTCTCTCTCTCTTTTGCAATTAGCTAGTGTAGTATTTCCTTCTCACAATTAGGTCTTGGATTGTGGTTTAATCCTACACTAGTTTGGAAACTTGGGATATGGAACCTTCTAGGTCCATTTTGAGACATCAAAAAAAATTTGTGGGGCTTAAAAAATTCCTATCATAGCTAAAATATCGTGACGCTATTGTACACATCGAGACCTTTCCAACGGTTGCAAAAACCGCCTCAATTGGAGCTCGTATGAAACAGTTATGCCTCTCGCAAGTTGACCTACCGTGTTGACCACCATGGTATGAGAGGATGCCACGCTAGCCCCCGTTACTCATGCATATGGGGATATCCACGTATGTAGTTTCAAGAATATTTTATAAGGTTCAAAACTCTATCACAATTAATGGTTGAGGAAGTAAAAAAAAACTACTCCTAGATGGCTCTTGGGCTATGTTAAATACTGAGCCACTAGGAGGAGAAGGGGTTGCATTCTTTTGCATTGTATATTGTTCCATAACTGAGAAAAAAGTATGAGAGTGGTATTATATGAGCATAACAGAGGAGGATATATTCTCTAATAGTCATACATGCCACAGGGCAAAGGAAACTCCACATAGAGTGTTTCTTTCTTTGTACTTGCATCATTTATATACCAGAGAAAAGAGCGTAGAGCAGTCTCAACTTCTAGTTGGGTTTTCTCCCATATTGGGTTTCCTAGGTCGTATCGTGTTTTTATTTGTGGATGGTGTGATTGCATTTTATTGTTCCCTATTTTCTGAATTTTATCTAATTCATGTATAAGCAGAAAATCAGTAACTAAATATTTTGGATATCTAAGGGAAAAATAACCTTAATAGTAAATATTTTAAGTATTTTATTAGATCTGTTGTGATGAACTATTATAGTGGAATACCCACTGTACTTTATAGATCATATTGGTATTAGAGAAGTGTTTTCTTTTGGTTATTTGTGGGAAGTTGCAGGATCCAGGAATCGACTTAAACAGAATTCATAGAAACCCTATCCATGATAGACGAGTTTGTTCATAATAACCCTCGAGATCTAGAAAAAGAGATATTTGAGTGGTTGGAAGTGCAAGTTTTTGACATCAGTCACAATATGAACCTCCTCATGGAAAATCTATAAAACAAGCTTGGACCATTCAAATATGATGGAGGATCTAACTTAGAGATTGAATCGAAGGGGAAATCAGGAGATCGAGAAGACTCAGGAAAGGAGTCACAAAAAGAATCCAAGAAAGAGAAATCGAGTTCAAGTGTCATTAACCCTTCATAGTCCCTATTCAATATGGAAGTGAAATTGGACATAAATCCGTACCAAGGTGAGATTGATGAATTGAAAGTGAATCATTGGTTGCATCAACTAGAAGTTTATTTTAGCGTTCACCATATAGATGAAGGGAAAAATATTCCATTTGCTAGATTGAAGTTAGAGGGTAATTCTTTAACCTAGTGGGAAATCCACATAGAAACACTTAGGCTGGAGGGTGATCCACCAGTAACTAGGTGGAGGGACTTCAAAACCCTCATCAAGTCCCAATTCTATCATATCGGGTATGTAGAGGACCAATGGATCTGGTGGCACTACTTCAGGCATAGGCAGGGGTAGAGTGTATAAGAGTACACCACTAAGTTCAAAAATATTTCCATCATGTTGGGTATCTCTCCCAAGAACCTAGATGTACTCTTAAATAATCTGGGGGGTCTGCATAGTCATCTATGAAATTAGGTGATGCTCTTCAATCCAAGGACGATGGATGATGTGTGTGTACAGGCACAATACTTGGAAAACATAATCCAAAAGAAGGGGCATCCAAGTGGTTCAAAGCAGAAAGAGAACCAAGAAGCTTACAAGGAGGGGAAGAAGAAGTGGAAAGGGGGAAAAGATAAGAAGAAAACATCCACTACACAATAGAGTAAGGGTACCAACAATAATTGCAATCATTGCAATATTGATGTCCACAACGAGGAAAAATGTTGGAAACTACATCCATAGATAAACTCAAAGAACCACAAGCAGGATGGAAAGAAAAAGAACCTTCTAGCCACATATTCAAGAAATCAGGTTGAAATTAGCTCAGATGTGGCTGAAAATATTGTATGCACATATGTGCAGAAGGAGGTGAATTTGAGTAGCCTTCATCATCAGGAAAAGAAGCATATGACCAAGCTCTTTCACATCAATATTTAGGTCAAGAAGACCAAGATAGATGTTATGTTCGACTCTGGTTCATAGGCTAATATCATAGCAATGGATCTGGTCATCAAGCTTGGATTGAAGGTTCACAATCATCCTAGCCCATATCCATTGGGTTGGGTAAACAAGGATGCAAAGATAAAGGTAATGAAACAATGTGAGATTAAATTTGCTATAAACATTGATTTTCTTGATGAAGTGGAATAAGATGTAGTACTCCTTGATGTATGTGGAGTAGTTTTTGGAATCCCTTACATGTATATGAGGGATGCAATATTTATGGGGAGAGACAACCAATACCGACTAATCAAGGATGGGAATTCCTACATCATCAACACACATAAAGGAAATTCAAAGATCTCACTGGTAAGTGCCAACCAAGCCAAGAAGTTGATTATAGTTCTAGTAAGAAATATTTGTTATTTTCTTAAGATAAAACCATCCTAATGATGAGTCAATGAGAGTGAAGGCATCCCTGGAGGGATTTACTAAAGAGAAGAAAAATCAATTGGAGTATTTTCTATAGGCATATAGAGGAGTGTTCCAAGAGCCTAAAGGGCTACCACCTAAGAGGGAAGTGGATCATGAAATCCAATTGTTGACAAACTCCCCCTTGTTGAATATTGGGATGTATAGACAGTTTGTTCTAGAAGTGAATGAAGTGAAGAACTAGTTGCAGTAGTTGTTGGAGCAGGGTGTGATTCGAGCAAGTACCTCACCTTGTGGGTCACCCATAATAATTGTACCTAAGAAGGATGGGACTTTGAGAATGTGTATCTATTATAGGGAATTGAATAATATTACACTGAAGAATCGATACCCTCTTCCAAGGATCGATGATATATTGGACCAACTGCAGCATTCCAAGTACTTCACTAAGTTGGATTTGAAATTAATATATCACCATGTACGAGTCAAAGAAGAAGATACCTGGAAGACCGCCTTCAAGACAAATCAAGGTTTGTATTAGTGGTTGGTTAAGCCATTCAGTTTATGCAATGCACCCGCTACATTTATGAGACTAATGAATGATTTTTTACGCCCTTATCTAGTTTCATTTTTTATTGTTTATTTGGATGATATATTGGTTTATAGTGCTACCTGGGTGGAGCACATCTCACATATTATACAAGTGTTAGAGACTTTGAAAAAGAACCAACTAATCTCAAGAAATGCAAGTTTACTCAACATTATTTGGTGTATTTGGGGTATGGGATCAGTGGAGGGGAGCTCAAGATAGATCTCGTAAAGATGGAGATCGTCATGAAATGGCTAGTTACTACAAATGTCACTAAAGTTAGGAGTTTCTTTTGGGTATCACAATACTTGCGGAAGTTCATAGATTCATTTTCAGCGGTAGTTGCACCACTCCACACCATAACACCCAGTGGTAAGAGTTTCCAGTGGGGGGAAGAATTGGAAGAAGGCCTTTGATGATTTGAAAATAAATATCAATCAAGCACAAGTGCTCATGCTACCAAGCTTGCAGAATCCCTTTGAAATGGAGATCGATGCAAGTGGGTATGTCATGGGAGCAATTTTGATGCAAGGAGGAAGGTTGATATGCTATCATTCTAAAGTATTTCATGGGGTGTTTCTCAACTACCCTACCTACGACAAGGATCTCTATGCCTTGGTACAAGCTGTCAAAAAGTGGAAGAACTATCTGATGGGAAAGGATACCATCATCCACACATATCACCAACCACTACAGTATTTACAAGCCTGGATTAAGCTACAACAAACCAGAAATTACAAGTGGATGGGTTTTTTACAACAATTTCATCTAGTCATCAAGTATAAGAAGGGAGTCACAAATAATTTGGAAGAAATTTTTCCATGGCCACCCACATCCAAGATTACAGCTTTGGGAACTCTGATGCACATGGATTCTTTTACACAAGATGTATACACAAAAGATGAGGACTTCAAGGAGGTATTTCAACAGCTACATGGTCAAATTTATATAGAAGAAGGTGATGAAAAGGTTGACTATCATTTCCAAAATATTTTACTCTACAAGCTCTGTGTTCCTAAAGGTGAATGATTGCATCTTATCAGAGAGGCTCACAACTCCAAGGTTGCAGGACATTTTGGTGTTGGGAAGACAAATGCCAAGTTACAAAGGTATGTGTACTAGCCTAGAATGCAAGAAGATGTAGCAAGGTATATTAGAGGATGTATAATTTGTTGTACCAGTAAGCCCAGTAATAGGAAGCAAGGTTTATACTATCCCTTACTTGTACCCACTCAACCCTGGGAAAGCATCTCCATGGATTTTGTGGGAGTTTTACCAACCACATGGAAGGGACATGACTATTTATTTATGGCAGTTGACAGGTTTAGAAAAATGTGCATTCTCATTCCTTGTAAAAATACAATCAAGGGATGCAAAGAAACAAACTTATTATTTGAATAGGTCTGAGTGCACTTTGGGATACCAAGGAGCATCATCTCAGATGGGGATACCAAATTTCTCAGTGCATTTTGGACAACATTTTAGGAGAATATGGACACTAATTTGAAGAGGTATACAACATTCCATCCATAGACAGATGGGAAAACAAAGTAGTCAATGAGAATTTGGTGCATCTTTTGAGGGGTTACAATCAAAAGCATATGAAGACAAGGGATGAAAATTTGATCTATATACAACACTCTTATAACAAAGTAGTCCAAACTTCTACTAGTGAGTCACCTTTTGAAACTTGTTTTGGGTGTTTTCCACCTTCACCCTTTGATGTTGTGTATGGATAGCAAGGAGGAGTGAGGGAGGAACTCATGTGAGGTGAATTAAAAGAAGAAAAAAATGTTGAGAATATTAGGCAGATCCATTTGCAATTACAAGAGACACTAAAGAAATCAAGGAAAAGTACAAGGATAGACATGACCAACAAAGAACAGAAAGAACATTTAGAGTGGGAGAAAGAGCATCGGTACAACTGAATAAGGAAAGGCTACAGGGTCCTGGTAAGAAGATCAAGACTTTGTGGTATGGTCCTTTGAGGTATTGGAAGAGGTGGGAGATAATTCCTACAAACTCAATCTACCCCCATACATGCACATTTACCCATTAGTGAATGTGGATAATCTCAAACTATATGAGCCTTCCATGTTGGATCAGGAGGAGGAGTAGGTCCTAACTTCCATAGAGGACTTAGCAACAGATGCTCAGGCAGAGTTAGCAGAGGACACAATTTTGTACAAGCGGTTAAGAACTAAAAGACAGGGGCAACATGACCTTTAGTAGATTGGGTTGAAAGGACAATTTTCAAGCAAAGAAAAGTGGTACTCCAAGGAGAAGGTAGAGGAAAAATTTCCTCACCTCATTTAATAAATCTTTTGGGGACAAAAATCCTCTCTAAATGGGGAGGTATGATCCAGATTGGATCATTATATTGTTTTTCATCTATCTCAATGCTTTCAGAGTGGAAAAAATTGAAGGAATCAGCCTGCAAGGCCATTTTAGTGGCAGGTCCCAATTTGGAAACTTGGGGTCTAGAACCTTTCGGAGCCATTTTGAGGCATCAAACGACATGTTTTGGAGTTAAAACTTTCCCATCACATTTAGGACCCTATGACACTATTCTACATATTGAGACCTTTCCAACGGTGTAAAAATCATGTCAATGAGATTGTATGCAAAAGTTATGCCTCTTGTAAGTTGACCTATCGTGTTGACCACCATGGTATGAGAGTATTCCATCGCATCCGCCATTACTCATGCATATGGGGTAATCCATGTATGTAGTTTCAAGAAGATTCTAGAATGTTCAAAACGCTATCACAATTGAGGGTTGAGGAAGTAAAAAACAACTACCCCTAGATGGCTATCGGGATATGTTAAATACCAGGCCACTAGGAGAAGAAGGGGTACTTCATTATTAATTATTTAATAATTATGATACTGACCAAGGTTGTACTTTGAAAAATATTATGATTTGTAATCATTAATAAATTTGATTTTGTGATTGAGTCTAAAGTTTTATATTGTCATATTTAACACTCTGAAATTCCTCCAAAGAAAACATGGCTCAATGGTTATATATATATATATATATATATATATATATATATATATATATATATATATATATATATATATATATATATATATATATATATATATATATATATATATATATATATATATATATATATATATATATATATATA